>PVKH010038898.1:0-11260 GCA_004027955.1 Chaetophractus vellerosus | reverse complement strand
GCTTCTTGCCCTACCCACAGTGGCTCCGGCCCGCCCACGGCGGCTTGCCATTCTCAAGGCGGTCTGCCCGCTAGGAGAGGTCCCTGGGAAACGAACCCGGGGCCTCCCATATGGTATGCCAGCGCCCTATCCACTGGGCTATCGAGCCGGCCCCTCTATTTTCTTATACATTCTAGACATAGTTATTGTAACATCCTTGTTAGTGTGCCTCAATATTTAGATGACTTGGAAGCCTGTTTGTAATGTCTCGAGTTTTTGTTTTTTATTTTCATTAATGTGGTCTACCCATGCTTGGCAATTGTTGATTAGTTCTTGACACAGTGTATACAAATTGTAAAGATACTTGATGATGATATATTCCTTCACAGAGGATTTACCCTTCTTCTGCTAGGCAGATAAAGGCTGCTGATCATTTTAATTCAGTTAAGGTTTTACTGAAATGAGGTTGGTTTGGTGCTCTGGTAAAGCTCACACTACCTCTGGTTTGTCTCTTGCTCTTTAGGGTCCTTATTTGAAATCCTGAGATCTTCAAGTCCCCTTCCCCTTATAAGTCCCATATTTTCCTCACGAAACTGCCAAAATGCTCCACTCTGCTTTTCAGAGATTTTCTGATTAGGTTTTTAGCTTCCTGTTCTGCACAGACGCAAAATTCAGCAAATGTCCTTTTTTAAAAAAAAAAAAAACCAAACAATTACTGTTTATTCTTTCTTTCTTTCTTTCTTTTTTTACTTCTAAAGAAGTTTTAGATTACAGAAAATTTACACCAAAAATATAGGGCACTCCCATATACCCTCCCCCCCGCCCCACCTTTTCCCCTTACATGAGTGTGTTGCATTTGTTACAATATTTGAATAAATATTGAAGCATTGCTACTAACCACGGTCTATTTGCACTGTACAATTTTAAAGGTTTTTGACAATGTGTAATGGCCCGTAACCATCACTGCAAAACCATACAGATGAATTCCAATGCCCTGTGTTCCACCTATTCTTCCCTCCCCCTCCCATCAGAACTTATGGTAACTACTTTCTTTATATCAATGTTACAAGTTCTTCCTTTACTACAATAATAATAAGCAAATGTTCTTAGCAGAAAACTGTAGTGTGCTTGAGATTACCCAAATATCCACCAAAACACTTTTGGTTTCTGTTTCTGAGCAGTGGCCCCTGTAGGTTCACAGCCCATATTCTGCCTGCATCGATAATTGTCAAATGCTCCCACGTTAGAAATGGCAACAAAAGGTCAGCTCAACTCTTCAAGATCTTCTCCCCTACCTAGTTTGGTCCTCTACTCTGGATGCCTCAGCTGCAAGAAGACATGATTGCCATACTTTATCTGACTTCCTTGGCACAGGCACTAGACTGCGTTAGCCACTCTATCCCACTTGGGAACAGAAGTCATCAAGAGTGACATTTTATTTTGCTGTTGAGAATTGGGAAAGAATTTTCCAACTGTTACAGGATTAATTTGGAGATGTGTTTAAGTGCTTAAGATGATGGTTGAAAAGTATTTCTGTGATATTCCTTTTGCCATGCAAATTCCCCAGCATGCATTCTTAAAAGACTGAAACAATACAGTGTATCAATACTTTATTTTTTATCTTTCTTGTACTCAGACTTCAAATGTAGGCCTTCATATGTGCATATTTTGAATGTTGGAATATCTGGAATCTAGAGAAATTCAGATATATTTTGTAGATGCAGAGTGTCCTGTGTGGGTAGTTGATGCAATATACCATTTTATTTTTCAGCATCTAACATTCACAAGGGAATTTGATTCAGATTCTCTTAGACATTACAGCTGGGCTGCAGATACCTTGGACAATGTCAATCTTGTCTCGAGCCCTATTCATTCTGGGTAAGTCACCTTACTTTCATTTCTCCTTTATCCTATTAAATTAACATTGCATTATTATTTACAGTTATAAATTCATAGAGAAGCTTTATACGTATGAAATATTGATCTTCTAAAGGACTTCATTAGTGAGTATATGCAAATGTGACATGTATTTGTAGATCATTAGTAAAGAATATTTTTTCTAAGCAAACTATATTTTTATTGATAAAAAAGGAATAGAAAGGAAATGAATTAAATTATTGGTTGCAGTGAAATATCTTGTCTATTCTTGTGCTTCTTCTAGGTCTTTAATTTTCCATCTTGATTTAAAAAAAGTAAAAAGTTATTTGTCTTAATTTTACTTTATTGTTCAAATGAAATTTTGTTTCTGGGTATCTGATTTCCTTTCCAATAAAAAATTAAATATGTAGGTATTTCTGTTTGTTTACCTCCCTGTTTGATCACTTTTGTGCTTTGCTTCTAATGATAAAATTTCACTTAAATGTTTAGTTTTTTAAATACGCAGTGAGATCTCATGTCTCATTTCTTCCCCATATGATACAGATCTTTGATTTGGCAAATGATTTGTTTTGTGTGATTTTTTTTTCCCTTAAAAAGAAAATATAAACTTGAAACATTTAGGTCAACGTTTGGTACCTTCTGCATTCCTGTAATAAAAATCGTACTTATGTTGTATTAAATTACAGTTCTAAAAACAGGAAAAAAGAAAGGAAAAAGGAAGAAAAAGATATAAATGTATGTATACCAAAAGTGCTATAGCAAAAACCACATCAAACAGACCCCTCATTGCTGCCTCATTGGTCAGCAAAATTTGAGGCAGGAGGCTAATAGAGGACTACTGAATTAATAAATCAAGGTATTTTAGACATTGGATTCTTCACCTGTAGAAAATTCAAACCTGGGATAACTGATATCCATACAAAAGGAATAGAAACAATCCATTAAAATGACGAAAATCTCAAGGTATTATTTCCTCTCAAATTGGTCAATTGGGCCATAAATTGGTTGTGATCTAGAGCAAGAGCAGATTAATCTGAAACTTAAAATGTTAATAACAATTAACATTCATAAAGTGCCTTATATTTTATGAATTGTTGTTTGCTGTTTCTAATTAAAATAAATTGGAAGAACTAATACTTACCTAATGCTTTTCATGTACTCAGCACGGTGCTTTTTACTGGTATTGTCTTCTTTAATATGTATTGGAACTTTACAATGATGTTCTGAGTATTGCTCATTATCCCCATTTTACAGATGAGAAGTCTCAGGTTCAGAGGAGTCTGTAGGTTACTTAAATTACAGATTTGTGGCCTCTGACACCATAACTTAAAAACAAAATAAATCAGTTCAATAGCATTCAAACAGTGATAATTTACATGAAAGTGCTTTATAAAAACTATAAACTACGTGGTGGGTTTTGAGTCTTTGACTCATTAACATTGTATTTCTTTACCTCAACTAGAAAATCCTTTTGTTATTATAGCGAAATATATTTTTAAACAGTTTAAAATATTTTTCTATTTATATTAGATACATATGGGTCCAAAATTGGTAAGGTTAAGAAAAAAAAACAGATTTGAGAAGGAAAAGATAAAATACTTGAGATACATTCAGCAGGCAGATATATTGAAGAGCTCTTTGAATCAAACTTGGTGATTTGCCACTGAGTTCCAAAGACCAAGAGCCATCACTTTATACACTCTACATATGAAAGAAAAGTACTAGGGTCTGATTTAGTAAACTGCGAAGTTGGGAAAGCACTGGATAAAAAAATCAGAAATAAACTTTCCCATACATCAGAAACAATGAAGTGTTTGTATATGCAAATTATCTCCCCTTCCCTTTGAACATGTGCAGCAAGTCAAAACTAATGGCAACTAGTGTGGGCTTATTTGAAAACGAAAATACTGTAGACTTGGTATATATTTGGAAATATTTCACTAATGCCAGGTCTGTGGGGGTAGTTTATATGGCCACATGGGAAAAATATTTTTCCAGGTTATCCCACAAATGCCAAATGCCTTGGTTTCATTTTCTGATGGTTTTTATTTTTCCTTTGCTTATCATTGACATTTTCTGTTGCTTGCTTCTAATTATCTTGCATTAATTTTTCCCATTTGCTTTTTAAATTATTTTGCAGCTATTCTTCTCCACTTCCTCAGTATGATTCAAGGTGATAACTGTGTCCTTTATGTGAACCATTTTTTGTATTTTTAATTTATGTGAATTTTTCCCACAATTAGATTGTGTCAATGTCTGTTGTGTATAAGCATTTGTCATCTGCTATTCCTAAAACTAGAAACATTCATGTGTTAGCTTTAGGATCATTTGTAGAGTTCATGCTGTAGTTTAAAATATTAATAAGGTGCAAATATAATTAAACACCACCTTTTGTTTCTCTAAGTTATGTTGCATGAAATTTTATTTTGCACAATATGTAAGGAATGAGTTTGGAAAACAAATCACTGTTTCATAATGTTATGGAATAATAGGACCTAATATCCTGCATATCATATAATTCCACCATTCCCCAGTCCATTGGCACTAGCTGAAAACCTCAGAACAGCAACTGATCATTAATGAGCAGCAACTATGTCTAGGGGCTATGCAGAACATAGAGAAACTTTTTTCTAATTTGTTGTTAAATTCATCTTCGTTTTTTTTTCCATTTGGTTCTGGTATTCTTTAAAAGCTGGAATATTTGTATATCGATGCTGATAACCTTCTTAAACTACCTTCAAAATCTGCTCAGCAACAAGCTGTGTTTTTGTGTTGTTGTTGTTGTCGTTGTTGTTTTTAGTATTAGTAACCAAGTCCAGCCTAGACAGTTTCTAAGCACTTAGCAAAATAGTTTTTTTTCCATTGACTTATTCGATAAACACTGATTGTGTGCTTCCTTTTACTATATGTGGGCACTGTGCTTGGCACTGCAGGTCAAGTAGTTACTGAATCACTATCTATATTTGTGAGACCCAGCTGTTGCCAGGGCAAACATTACCCTCTCAGTGGAAGCACACCAGTCTTTATTTTCACTCGCACAACTGAATTCTCAAACCCAGATGTTGTCTGAATCCTTTTTAATACATTCTGTGACTGTTATTCCCAATCAGAAATCCAGAAATTCATTTTAAATGCTTGGAACGATCAGACTTTGCCTTCATTACTGACTTAGGGCAGTTGTTAATTTTTCACATATGCATATGAAAATGTAGGCATCCCAAAGCAATTTCAAGTGAGCCTGGTATCATCCAGCAATGGAAAAAATTCACTTTGTCCAAGTGAGTAAGTACCTTTGTCTTTGACTTAGGGAACTGACTTTTTGTTTTTGTGTTCTTTTGGTTTTTGAAGGGTCAGTCTTTTCCCCTGTTATCTTGAATATCATAGTGTCCCAGTCTCTCAAAGTAGGTAGAATGTGATCGAAGACATAAGTTAATCCAAAGTAAAATGGTTATATCCAAAATGAGCAAAACAATATGAAGGTGATGTCCACTTTACGATGGCCAGAAATGGTGCTGAAAATCTGACTGGCTGAAAAATGATCCCTTTTCTATTGCCTCTGTCCATGAGGATCCCAGACCAAATTGTCTGTTGAAGAGTCTTTCAAGGTCAAGAGGTATCACTCTTTAGAAAAGCCTTTCTAGCTAGGACCCTTAGGTCTTAAAATCTATTTGCAGGGTGCTAGCACTGTTTTTCAGATAAAATAAAAAGTAGAACGTTTTGATGGATGGGATTTTTTTCTCTAAAAATATTTTAGGTGTTCAATAAGTTTTCTAAGTAACAACATTTGGTGCTGTTCCAGTAATAAGACATATTTTCAAATGTGAAAATTAGAGTGTAAGGATACATATTTCTGTTCCCCTGTTCTGACCTGCACTCTGTCTTTTGCATGTTGGTCTCATTGATTTATGTTCACCAGAGTGCTCTGTAACACTGGCAATAGTGGAGGACTCCTGGAGGGCTTTTGTCCATGAGCTGGTGACAGGTGTCAGGAATCCTAATATGCTGTTATGCAGATATGATGCAGTTGATTTCTTTACATTTCCATATCTACATGCAGACAAATATTTTTCTTCACTAGCTTTAATATAAAGATCAATTATAATTATATAATTTAGAAATGTTTTCTAAAAAGTCTTAAGTTACCGTTATGTGTACTGCTGTGCAAATACTCAAATGTAGGTAATTTCAAACAATTTTTAGCCCAAATTTAAACTGAAAAGATTAAATTCCTTTCCATCAAAATTGCCTTAGCAAAACTTATCTTCTGCTTTTTTCTTAAGTTCTGCTTCATGATAGTAAAAATTAGAGTGTTGGTATGATTAAATACCCGTTCATTTTATGAGTTGTATGTGTTAAGACATACTGTGGAGTTTCATCTTACTTGAAAGGGAGACGGATTCCATAGTCAGCATGTAGCCAAAACCACTTAGAGTTAAAGTAATCCTTGACTGTACCTTAAACCACCCACAAATACCATGGATGGTGGTGTTTTTTATGCATGACAGTCGTTGAATTGCCAATTTTTATTCCAACTTTGAAACATTCACTATTCCTCCAACTTGAGCATGATAAAGTGGTTGGCCACGTTCTACCAAAAATTAGTTGCTGTGTTTCAGTTTTTGTCCAGCACGCAAATTAGATGTGTGTTTGATGCGACTCCACCGTATTTATTTCCAATTTATCTTTAAAGAGAGGAAACGATAGCTACATTGTCTGTCGCTATAGGCTTTAATATTTAATTTTAAAACTTGCTGTGAAGATGGTGTACTTCTATCCTTGATTTGGCCTCTGGTCTTCTCCCTGCAGATTTCTGGTTAGCTTTATGGTGGATGCACGAGGTGGATCCATGAGAGGAAGCCGTCACCATGGGATGAGAATCATCATTCCTCCACGCAAGTGTACTGCCCCCACCCGAATCACCTGCCGTTTGGTAAAGAGACATAAGCTGGCCAACCCACCCCCCATGGTGGAAGGAGAGGGATTAGCCAGTAGGCTGGTAGAAATGGGTCCTGCAGGGGCACAATTTTTAGGGTAAGTGGCTTTGTCAATTTTAATCTTGGCCCTCATACCACCTCTTTGATCTTCTTTACCTATGTTACCTCAAATAGTTAACCATTAAAACTACTTAGTTGGACCATTTTGATTGAGTATACCTTGTGTAGTGTCAAAGGTCACAATGTGTAATTCTGTGAAAAGCTATTAGACTGAGTTTGTTGGTCAAAGCTTAACTCAGTTTGTTGGCCAAAGCTTTTACTAACCAAGAAGCATGCTCTCTGCTTAGTGAGTGCATGGAGCCCCCGTAGTCTCTGTAGAAGTCAAGGCACCATCGTTAGGAAAAAATAGAGATGCTGGAATCACCACATTGAATAAAAAGCTACTTTGAGTATATACCTTTAACGATAAATTTTTAGGGAAACAATGTACTGTGATATGGTATTTTACAGAAAGGAAAAATTAATTCATTTTCTGAGGTGGCACTTGGGTGCAAATTAGGCAGGCTCTGTCATGACTGACAGTTTGTTCATAATTTCCCCTTCTTGTTTCTCTTCCTGCTGCATGGATGTTATTCAGTAAACTGCATCTTCCCACCAATCCTCCCCCTGTAAATGAGGGTGAGAGCTTGGTTAGCCGAATCCTGCAGCTTGGGCCTCAAGGAACAAAATTTATTGGGTAGGATCTTTATAGACAAGATACAGAATGTCTACAATTTTTTTCTTTTCATTTTCAATTTTTTCTGTCACCCCCATGGTCTTATTCTTGTCTTTTATTTTTTTAACTTTTTTAGTGCTTTCAGTTGATGTGTGTCACTGAAAGAAAAAAAATATCATAGTGGCTTGACTTAATGTAGCACCGCTACCAATCTTGTGCTTTTCAAGCATGTGGAATTCACTGCAAGCATTCTGCTTTCATAACTTTGTGCTTTTGTAAACTTTTCTTTAATTTGAAATGTTTCAACTGCAAATGATACTTTTTAAGACTGATTGATGGTCTTTAATTTTCACCCAGTTTAAGACAAGGTGTTTGCAGGCTTTGAATCAACATCTGCTATAAATGATTGTGTGCGTGTGTATATATATGTGTGTGCAATTACATTTAAAAAATAAATACGAGCACCACGTAATCTTTACTCTGAGAAGGAAAAATCATCAATAAGTAAACTGATTTTGAATGATGTTGAGGATACAAAGTAGAAAACAAATTAAATAGGCAACAGACTATTCTACTGAAGTTTTGTTTTAAGCTGAAATGTGTTGATATTTGTTTGTTTGCTTGTTTGTTTGGTGTTTTGCCTTGGCAATCTGCATGAGGAAACCTGTTATGAAGTTATGCTTGGCTTTCACCTTGGTCAAAGACTTTTGTTCATACCTTTGCTCCAATATTGTTGAATGTCATACACAAAGCCACATTCCTTAAATATTCAGAGACAGTATCTGACACATTAACCTGCAAAGATTGTATCTTGGTCTCAAAAAATATTTTTTAATGTTAATTAAGGTGTGGTTAAAAACTATGGTAAACATCTTTAAAAAACTTTTGAAGTTGTTAACATTGTTAGGAATCTTTACTTTGTTTCTATCAAAGAATAAAAAGATTATAAAATTATTTTTAAATTCCCTTAATTTGAATGAATTGTAATTATTTTGTTAAAAAGTTAAATTATATTTATCATCTCCATTTTAAGTGAATGCTTTAAATATTCATGTTTTTACTTGCTATTTGATCATTACAACTATTATCCCTTTTATGCATTTATCTATTTAAGCTTGTCTCTTTTGCTATCACATATATATAAACATTTAGGTTAAGAGATGAGGTTACATACAACCTCTGTAGGAGAATAATGATACTGTCTACTTAAACATCATCAAAGAAAGCTGCACAATCCAACTACATAAACTGTATGTGATTGTGATCTGCTTCCTTCCATTCATCTTTTTAAATATCTATCCTAATTTAAAATTTAACTAAATTATTTTCTTATGGCTTGATTGGCTTTCTTCAATTTGCAGCCATTCTTTCACATTTCTTTGCAAAAGGACACTGTCAAATTATAACATATCATTATGTGATGATTTCAAATCACAAGTGCTTTTACAGAAAGTTTAAAGAGTCCTCTGAAAGTTATGCTAGAGCCAGGAATTGAAGCTGCCCACTACCATTTCACAAATTGAAAAATCAGAGAAACGGTCTTAACTATACAGGCCATAAAAGTCCAACTGACTATTGGAGGGAATGGATTACTATATTGATTTTCTTGCCAAGGGTAGGAGGCAGATATCAGTAATCTTTCAAAATAGGAAATGTAGAGAATTTCTTTTTTAAAGAAATGACTGTGTCCTTTTAAATCATTAGCATTTTGTATAATATAATATCCCTATCATGTTTTTTAAAATAGATCAACTTTCTTTCTTATGGTCTATTTTAGTAACATTCAATTCCTTGATTCAAAATTCTTGTTTATATCTGCTGAATATTCCCCCATTAAATCCAATGCCGAACAGATAGTAGGCCCTCAAGAATTGTTTGTGAATGAATGAATGATGGCATGTTATCAGGCTTCTAATATATTATTTAATTAGCATATGATTCTGCAGCTTTGAAATCATTCCCAACCTTAGTGGCACCTCTGATTTTCAAATGAATATTGTTAATGAAACTTTTTTTAAAGTATGCTACTATAGTATATTTAAATGAATACCAAAATAATGTGGATTTTTTTTCCAGCCCTGTCATAGTGGAAATCCCTCACTTTGGGTCAATGAGAGGAAAAGAGAGAGAACTCATTGTTCTTCGAAGTGAAAATGGTGAAACTTGGAAAGAACATCAATTTGACAGTAAAAATGAAGATTTAACTGAGTTACTTAATGGCATGGATGAAGGTAAATATGTGTCTGTAAATGTCAGCAGGCAGAAATCAAAGGAATGACCAGGCTGAGATGGTGTCTGAATTTCACAGGTGTTTATTTTAGGCTGGGGCTTTGGTTTCTCAGCATTTACTGCTGTTTTCTGTGTCTAAGGCTTGAAGTTGCACTTAATCTAACCACCTCCCGGCCAATACAAATGTACACGTATTCTGATGATTTTTTCAGGCTTTAACCAAATAATCATTCCAAAATCCAAGTTTTTCTGAATCAAAAATGGCTAAAGAAAGGGTGAAATAATAATGGAAGGTATGCAAGGCATGCAGAGCATTTTTAAGAAGAGACATTTACATTTCGTTTCTGGAATTATTATTTCCAGACCCTTTCTTTCATCTCATTCAGTTTTCTCCCAGACTATTTCAATGCCCTTCATGAATTTTTAATTTGTCTTAGGGCATAATCATTTTAAAATGAGTTTCAGGCTAGTTACTGGAGTGTGAAGTGTTTTGGTGTCTTATTCTTTGTCTTAGTAAGACTTGTAGATAGCTGAAAATATCCCTTCCCTGTATACAATTCTTCAGGCTTGTCTGAGTCTTAGAACCAGGGGAGTTTTTCTTAGCAGACATTGTGAACTGACTGGTTTTGAGAGTAAGTGCTTGAAGCAGAGTTTTCCTTTTTAAAAAATGTAAAAAACAATTGGAGACTTAGCTCACCATAAAATAAAGTTGATGTTGTACAGAAAAAACTCAGGGCTGATCTTTACTTTAGCTTTTTTAGCAATTTTTAAAATAACAGCTTTATTGGAAATATAATTCACATACCATAAAACTCACCCTTTTAGCATTTGCTTTTTAAATTTTTTCACTGGGTTTTGGAATGCATCTGCATAGTCTCATGTGGTTTCAGAGTGTGGACAAAGGAGCCATTTAGACCCATGTTTAAAGGGATGACCTGTTTTGAGGGATGACCTTGGGCAAGTTTTCTGATCACTGCAAGCCTCTGTTTCTTCTCTAAAATGGAGATTACCTTCCTTCCTTCAAAGGGTTATTGTTGAGAATAAATGAAATAATCATGTGAAACGCTTATGAAATACAGTATTTGTCACATAGTAAACCCTTGATAAATATCAGTTATTGCCACTATTATATTCATTCTATAGAAATAATTGTGGTGCTAAAGATTTTTGTGTAAGACACAGTTAATCACAGCCAACCGTGAATCTAAAGATGTGTTTCCAGCAAGGTAGGAAGAAACTAATGACTGTTGAGATTCTAGCAGCCATGAAGCCCTGATAAATGTCGCTATATAAGAAAATTTAAAAAGAAAGAATAGCACTGCAAAGTAGATCCTTTTTAATCCATTTTACAGATGAAGGAACAGAAGTTCAGAGAGGGCAAGTAAGTTATCTAAGTAGTAGGGCTGGTGTTGAAATCTAGTCTACCTATTTTCAAATAGTTTTTTTTTTTTTTTAAAGATTTATTTATTATTTATTACATATCCCCCCCCCTTTCTGCTTGCTCTTGCTGTGTGTCCATTCTTCT
>PVKH010038897.1:0-11256 GCA_004027955.1 Chaetophractus vellerosus | reverse complement strand
GGGGTGGGGGGGTGGCATATGGGTACTCCTGGAATCTCTGTGTAACATTTATATAATCAATGTATCCTAAAAATGTATATAGATATATAAAAAATAAATAAAAATTAATTTGAAAAAATAAATAAAATAAATTTTTTAAAAAAAGAAAAGAAAAAAAAAGTTATATTCTTCAGCAGGTCCACCATTTTATATTATCACCAGCAAAGAAAGAGTGTTCTATTTCTCTACATCCTCTACACCACCAGTAATTTTCTGTTTTATTTGTAATAGTACCCATTATGGTGGTTGTGAAATGATACATAATCATGGCTTGATATGCATTCCCCTAATAACTGTTGATGTTGAGTACATTTCTATGTGATTTTTATCCATTTGCATATCTTCTTTAAGGAAATAGCTACTCAATTAAGTCTCTTGTCCATTTTTTAATTTGGGTTTTCTTATTTTATTGTTGAGTTGTAGCATTTTTATCTATACTCTGGATAGTAAACCCTTAACAGATATGTGGTTTCCAAATATTTTCTTTCATTGTGTAGGTTGTCTTTTCACTTCTGGGGCAAAGCCCTTTGATGCACAAAATTTAAATTGAGCTGGAGTCCATTTATCTGTTTTTTTCTTTTGTTACTTGTGCTTTGTGTGTAAAGTCTAAGAAACAAATGCCTAACATAGAACCTGAAGATGCTTTCCTACATTTTCATCTATGAGTTTTATAGTCCAGGCTTTTATATTCACGTACTTCACCCATTTTGAAGTAATTTTCATGTGTGGCATGAGAAAGGGGTTATATTTCATTCTTTGCATATTTTTAACCATTGTTCTCTATACCACTTGTTGAAAAGACAATGCTTTGCCAATTGACTAGACTTGGCAGGCATGACAATAATCATTTTGCAGTGATATGAGTGTTTATTTCTGATCTCAGAATGCACTTCCATTGTTTCATGTATGTATCCTTGTTGGAATTTTAATTGGGATAATATTTAATTTGTAAATCACTTAGGGTGGAATTGACAGCTTCATGATATACAGTATTCAAATCCATGAAAATAGAATATCCTTCCATTTATTTAGGTCTTCTCTAATATTTAACATGTTTTTCTTTTTTGTGTGTATGATTTTTTACATCCTTAAGTTTATTCCTAAGTATTTGATTTATTTAGTTCCTATTTAAAAGAATTTTTTTCTTGATTTCCTTCTACTAAATTAGAAGTAAATCTACAGACTTTTCCATGTTGCATGAATTCAGAAATCATGTATATTTTCCTTTTGCTTTGTTAATGTGGCATATTACATTAATTTCCTACATTTTCATCTATGAGTTTTATAGTCCATTTATTTATTTATAAATACCCCTTGCTTGCCTGAGTTAAAATTCGCTTGATCGTGATTTACAAATCTTTTTATGTGCTGTTAGATTCGATATGAAAGTATTGTTGAAGAATTTTGCATCATATTCATTAGATACATTTTAAAAATAAGTTCCATTTCTTATAGTATCTTATATCTGGATTTGGTATTAGCATGTTGTTGGCTCCATAACATGAGTTAAACATAGTTTTCCCTTCTCTTAAATTGTTTGGAAAAGTTTGAGCAGGCTAGGTTTTAACTGTCTATGGAATGATTCATAGAATTCACCTGTGAAGAAATCTTGACCTTTTATTTGTTAGGAGATTTCTGACGATTGATCCAATTTATTTATTTGTAAGTGGTCTGTTAATGTCTTGTATTCATTTCTTGGATCAGTGTAGGTTGTTTGTGTGTCCATATCACCTAGGTGATCTAATTTACTGGCATACAATTGTTGGAAGTATGTCCTTATGATTCCTTTTCTTATTTTTGTGGGTTCAGTAGTAATGTTCCAAATCTCCTTTATGATTTTATTCATTGCTCTATTCTCCCAATTTTTCTTTTCCAGTCTTGCTACAGCTTTGTCCATTTTATCAATTTTACAAAGAACCTAATTTTAGTTTTGGTAATTCAATTTATTTCTGAAAGACATCTACTATTCATCATTTCATATTTATTTCTTTCCGTCTCCTTTATTTGGTGGTTAGTTTGCTATTTCTTTGGTTTTTTTTCCTTATGTTCCAGTTGAGCAATTAATATTTGTTTTTAGCACCTTTTTCTTTTTTAATGTAAGTGTGTAGGGCTATAAATTTTCCTATCAGCACTGCCTTCACAGCATGTTATAAGTTTTGATATGTTGTACTCTTTTTTCAGGGTCTTTACTGTTTTACCTTTCAACTTCATCTTTGATCTACTTGATCATTTAACCATTTGTTACTTATCTTCCATATATTTGTGTATTTTTCAGTTCCTTGCCTGTTATTAATTTCCTGTTTCATTCTATTATGGTCAGAAAAGATACTTTGTATGATTTCAGTCTTTCTATGATTATTGAGACTTGTTTTGTGACCTATCATATGATCTATCCTGGAGAATGAACAATGTGCACTTGAGAATAATGTATATATTTCAGCTATGGGTTGCAATGTTCTGTACATATCTCACAGGTATAGTTAATTTTTCATAATTTTCAAGTTCTCTTTTTCCTTATTATTTCCTTTCTATATATTCTATCCACTAATGGGAGTGTTTCCAACTATTATTGTAGAGTACTCTATCTCTCCCTTCAGTTTTGCTAGTGTTTCTGTTATGTATTTGAAGCACTATGGTTAGGTGAATTAATCTTTATGATTATTGTCTCTTTTAGTTCATTGTGTTAATTATATATTAATATATGCTCTGCTTCATTTTCTCTTATTACAGATTTTGACAAAATACTTATTTGTCTGATATTAGCATATCTATCTCAGTGTTTTTGGTTAAAATTTTCATGTGATATATTTTTCCATCCTCTCAATTTCTACCTATTTGTATCTTTAGGACTAAACTGGGTCTCTTGTAAACAAGGTAGAGTTGGATCATGATTTTTATCCATTTTAAAATTTAAAAAATAAGTCATTTGACTGGGAAGTTTATTTCATGAATGCCCAGTGTTATTACTCTATAGGACATATTTATCACAACATTATGTTTTTTTTAGGGCATATTATTTATTTTTTTGGTCTTTGTCCTTTACTGCAACCTCATTTTCTGTATAGTGATGTATCTTACTGATTATTTTCTCATTTCTATTTCTGTATATTTTTAAGATCCTCTTTTTGTAGTTACCCTGGGGTTTATATTACACAACCTCATTTATAACCTACTGTATTAGTCAGCCAAAGGGGTGCTTTTGGAAATATACAAATATTTGGTCAGTCTTTATAAAGGGTATTTATTTGGGGTAGAAGCTTACAGTTACTAGGCCCCAAAGCATAAATTTCTTCCTCACCAAAGTCCACGTGTTGGAGCAAGACAGCGGCCGACATCTCCAGGGTTCAGGCTTCTGGGTTCCTCTGTTCCCGGTGCTGCGTTTCTCACTGGGCTTAGCTTCTGTTTCCTCCACAAGCTCAGCTGTAGGCCATGAGGCCCTCTATCCTTTGGGTCTCTCCACAAGACCATCTGTAGACTATCAGGTGAATGGCTCAATTGTCTTCTCCTGGGGCGCTCCTCTCCAACATCAGAACTGCTTCTCAAAAATCTGCTTCTCAAATCTTCTGCCTCGCCTTTTATACTTGAGACCACACCCACTGAGGGGCAAGGCTCAATGCCCTCCTGACATGGCCCAGTTAACACCCTAATCATAAACCAATCATGCCCAGATGAAAACATCTGTTTACAAGTATGATTCAATTTATATTTTTGGAATTCAAAATTAGATAAAGCTGTCAAACCATTACACCTACTAATTTGAATTGATTCCTACTTAGATTCTATAGCATGAATGCTCTCTAGACCCATATCCGTGCTTTCCTTTTATATTATTTTTGCCCCATGTTGCTTTTTTATGTTTCACATGTCTCTTATCAGGAAATAGGACTTTTTTTTTATTATATTCTGACTCTTACAAAAATTTGAAAGCAGAATTTCATATTTTGAATTTCTCCTTTCGGCTACTCTCACTATGGATCTTAATTTCTCTACAATATGCCAATTCACTTTCTCCTGTCTTTTCCTTTCAACATGCATAACCCTCTTTGGTAATTCTTGTAGAGCTGATCTCTTTTTGACAAAATTTCCTGTTTTATATTCAACTGTGAGTATTTTAAACCCTCCCTCATTTTTGAAGGGCTGTTTTGCTTGATAAATAATGTTTGGATGGCCATTTTTCTCTTACACTACTTTTAATATTTCAAACCACTGACTTTCCACCACCATGGTTTGTAATGAGAAATACTCACTTCCTTTTATTTAGGATTACTTTTTTGTCACAAATCACTTCTCTTTCTTCTTTCAGAATTCTCTCATTATCTTTGGGGTTTGACATTATTATTAGTATGTGTATTAGTCAGCCAAAGGGGTGCTGATGCTAAATGCTAGAAATGAGTTTGTTTTTACAAAGGGTATTTATTTGTGGTAGAAGCTTACAGCTACCTGCCCATAAAGCATAAGTTACTTCCCTCACCAAAGTCTATTGCCATTTGTTGGATCAAGATTGCTCCTGACATCTGCCAGGGTTCAGGCTTCCTGGGTTCCTCTCTTCCCAGGGATAATTTCTCTCTAGGCTCAGCTCCTCTGTTTTATCTACAAGATCAGCTGTATACTATGAGTCTGTCTAGGCTTTGCCTCTCTCCACAAGGCCAGCTGTAGACTATCGGGCAAACAGCTCTGTCTCTCTCCCCAGGGCTTGTTTCTCACTGGGCTCAGCATCTCTCATTCTCTGTGTGCTTACTTCCCAGGCTCCAGCTGAAAACTCTATCCTCCCTTTTCTTTGCTGTGGTTTCTCTGTGAGTCCCTGCACAGCACAGGGACACAATATCCTACTGATGTGATCCAATCAAACCTTAGTCACTATTTAATCAAATTAAAGTAAAGCCTCTGAATCAAATGCACTCTAATTCACCTAGGGGAAAAGACCAGTCTACAATATTTCTTTTTGGATTTCATCAATCATACCAAACTGCTCCACTCCACCTTCTGAATTACAAAAAGACATTACAATATTAGAAAAAAAAACAAGCATTAAATCAGTAACAATGATGATTATAAAATCATATCACAATCAGTCTAAAGAAATAAAGTTTTTCTTGGGGCAATTTCCCATCTTGCTGTAGACCTCTGCAACTTACTTTATCTGCTTCTAATATGCAAATGGATAAAGGATAAACATTTACATTATGATAAGGATAAATGGGGAGGGAAACATGAGTCATGGGTCCTCTAAAATTCAGTAGACCGGTATATCATACATTAGATGTGAAAATCTGAGAGTCATTCTTATGATGATGGTTTATTCTCCCTGGATCCACATGGGAACCCACCCTTTCCACAGACTTGCCCAATGGTCATTTTCTTGGTTCCACCCTCATCAAGCATCTAGGTGTCAATCAACTCCAGACCTCATCTCCAAGAGCATTAGGTGTCCAAGATCATTAGGATGATTGCCACACTTTACCCAATCTTTGGGTTAGAGCCTTAAACCTCTTAGTACAGTGATAGTAAGACATCATCCTCCTTAACCATTGGCATACAGGATCAAATCCCTGAGAGCAATGAGTTGACCACCTGGCCTTCTTTAATCCATGGTGGACAGGCCCACACCCCTTAGACCTATACGGCATTGACTTCAACATTTCTAATCCTTGAGAAATGTGTTTCACACTCTCTTTACCCTGTGGTGGTAAAACTCTCCCTGAACATAGGGTGGGAACATCCACCCTATTCAACTGGTAAGACAAAATTACCCTCTCTGTAGACATGGTTTGAGTACCTCTCTTGGTCCAAAGCAATGCCTTGATTTCAGATCTCAGCTTCCATGGTTTTCCTCTGAAAGCTCTTTCTCCTTAAATCTCTCTTTCCATGTCCTATTTAGTCCAAGGTGTCAGTGGTTTTGTTTGTACAGCTCTCACAAAAAGCTTGTTGGTTCAGCATGTAACAAGCAGGGGTCCAAGTCATCAGGTAGTAAGACTTTCCACAAGATATTCCAAGATAACCACATCTTCAAACTTGATTTATAAGTTCCAAGTATAGTTAAGTCCTCAAATGGGACACTATCACCTGGGAAATTGATTTCCAAAGGCTTGGCATTTACAGAATCAGTTTCTGTTTTCTTTGTGCTCAACAATTCAGTCCTCAGCTTATCTCTCTCATCTAGCATTTTAATATCAGCTGCAAGGAGAAGTCAATCTTCATTCTCTGAGTTTACTTCAGCTAAATGCCCAGACTATCCATTTTCAAATTCTATATTTCATAAAACAGCAGGAGTTTTTCTTCATAAGTTCTCTGCAACTTTAAAGCTTGAATCACCCTTCCTTCAGTTTCCAATAATAGTTTCATCATTTACTTCTAAGGCATCATAAAAGGTCTCCTTAATGATCATATTACTAATAGTCTCTTCAAAACAAGGTAGGCATTTTCCATCAAGCATCTCACAATTCCTCCAAAAAATACCCCTTACCCACTTATAAAACTATTCTAGTATTTTGGTAATTACAAAAGCATGACCCCACTCCTGGTATCAAATTCTGTATTAGTCAGTCAATGGGTGTTAATGCAAAATATTATAAATTCGTTGGTTTTTATAAAGGGTAATTATTTGGGGTAGAAGCTTACAGTTACCATGCTATAAAGCAAAATTTACTTCCCTCAACTAAGTCTATTGCTACATGTTGGAGCAAGATGGTTGCTATTTTCTTCCAGTGTTCAGGCTTTCTGGTTCCTCTTTTCCTGGGCTCAATTCTTTCCAGGTTCAGCTCCACTGTTTTCTCCACAAGGTCAGCTGTAGAATATCAGGGAACTGGCTATCTCTCTCTCCCTGTTGCTTAATTTGCTCTGGGCTCAGCTGCTCTGTTCCTCTGTGTGCTTACTTCCCAATCTCCAGCTCAACACTCCAGCCTCTCTTCTCTTTGATGTGGTTTTTCTGTGAGTTCCAACACACCAATGGGGCAGGAACTCAATGGCCCACTGATGTTTCCAATCAAAGCCTTAATCATTATTTAATCAAGTAAAGATAAAACCTCTGAATCTGATTCATCTAATACACCCAGAAGTAAAGACCAGTTTACAAACATAGTCCAATATATCATTTTGGAATTCATCAATAATATCAAGCTGCTACTGTATGTGTCTCAGAGTAAGTGTTTAAGATTTATTAGGTTTGGAGGATATTTCACTTCAACATGTGTATTTTTATTATTCATCATAAAAGTTGAGAACTTTTCTGATGTTATTTCCTCAGGTATTTTTTTCTGCACATTTTCCTTTCCCTTTTCTTTCTGGGACATTCATAGTGCATATGTTTGCATGCTCTGTGCTGTCACCCAGTTCGTGCAACACTGTACAATTTTTTCTATTCTATTCTCTATCTGTTCTTCTGACAATATGATTTTGATTATCATTTCACTTACCTTGTTGATTTATATCTTATGAATATTCAAATCTGCAGCCTTAGTCTTCTTGTGTAATTTTTATCTCCTCTACTCTTTTTAATTTTATCTCAATAATTTCTTCTTTTCTTTTATACTTTCAAGTTCTTCTTATTGCTTATTTATTGCCTTTTTAATAGTCTTCATTTATTTATGAAAATGTTCCTTCATCTACCTGAATGCATTTAGTATATCTGTTTGAATATCTTTGATTAGCTGTTCCAAATTTGTATCTCCTTTGATGATTTAATTTGTTCCATTGACTTGGCCATATCTTCCAGTTTCTTATTATGACTTGTAGTTTTTGCTGATGTCTCTCTCTATCTTTTTAATTGTTTATTGAAATCGATTCATTAACAATACAATTAATCTAAAGTGCAGAATAAATGGCATTTGGTATATCACTGAATTGTGCATTCATCCTTTAAAACAATATTAGAGTAGTTTAATACCACACAAAAACAAAAGAAAAAATATATATAAATGAATGCAAAATATTGTACCTAATAGTAGTCACCTCTCAGTCTATCTATCATTCACCTCCCATACATAACTGCTAATCTATTTCTGTCCAGGCAATTTATTTTTATTTACATTTTACATAGGTGGAGTCAAGAATATATATGAAATTTGTCTATTTTCTTTTGCTTATCATGCTTCATTTTTAAAAACTGATGGAAGGTTATTAGTATTTTACTATATACTGATGCCCATAATTTGTCCTTATTGTATTTTTGTCCAAATATCACCCTGGTATTAACCTCTTAATAACATTAATATAAATGTGTTCTATTTCAGAGAAAAATATTCTTTCATATCCAATACTAACCAAATTTTTTTCACAAGGTTATTTCCTATATGATATACAGTCACATGTGTTATTTGCTAGCTTTTCTTCTATTGATATACAAGACCTTAGAGTTTCCCTTTCAACAGCTATCATACCCATATGTTAGTGCTACTAATTATAAAACCTATGATGTGTTTTACCTATGTATATTCTTTTTCACACATTTACAAAAATTTTTTAGCAATTAATTAAAAGACTAGACTGCAGCTTAAAATTCTGTAACCAGATTCTAATCTCTCATGATTAATATTCTAGTAATTAACTCCATGAATTTGTTCACTATATTTAGTTGATAATAAAATCATGCAATATTTGTGTTTTTCTGCCAAGCTTGAATCACTCAACATAATATCCTACAAGTTCATTCATTTTGTCAAATGCTTCATGAGTTTATTACTTCTTACAGATGAATAATATTCCTTTGTGTGCATACACAATTTGTCTATCCATTTATCCATTGATGGACACCAGGGGTATCCATCTTTTGGAAATTGTCCATAATACTTCTCTGACCATCAGTGTGCAGATGTTGTTCACACCCCTGCTCTCAGTTCTTCTGGGTATATGCCTAGCAGTGGAATTTCTGGGCCATATGGCAGAACTATATGTAACATCCTTAAGCACTGCCAAGGAAAATTCCACAATGTCTTCACTATATTACATTCCCAGCATAAGTGAGTATGCATCCCTTTATCTCCACATCCTCTCAAAGAAATGTTATTTTCTGGATTTTTTTGCTGTTGTTAATATTGGCTATTCTGTTAGGTGTGAAATGATGTCTCATTATACTTTGATTTGAGTTTCACTAATAACTAGTGATGTTGAACATTTTTTCATTTGTTTTTTCACCTTTGTATTTTTTCTTTAGAAAAATGTCTATTCAAGCCTCTTACCCATTTTTTAATCAGGTTTTCTGTTTTTTATTGTTTATTTGCAGAATCTATTTATATATAATTTATATAAAACATTTTTTGATGTGACTGCCAAATAGTTTCACTTATTGTGTAGGTTGCCTTTTATTCTCTTGACAAAGGCTTTTGTGGTGCAAAATTGTATAATTTTGAGGGGGCCACATTTATCTATGTTTTTTAATATATTTTTTTATTTTTAAAGAAGCTTTAGTTTACATAAATGTTAGTTCAAAAAAGTGATGTTGAAAAAAACCTATCCCAAACAGCAAAGAATATCTACAACTGCAAGCAAGATGTCCAGTGGGATCTAAGACCCCTCTCAATTAGAATCAGAGTGGGCATCACCTATGAAATTCTCAAGATTGAGTAATAAACAAAGAAGAGGTGGGAATAGCAAATATAATAGATATTATTATTCCATATTTTTGTCATAAGAATTTTGTTCTCTAAGGCTTCTTTAAATATAAAAAAAATATATATTAAAAAAACAAAAACGTAGGAGAACTCATATACCTTACTCTCACTTTTCCCCATTAACACCCACTTTCATCAGTGTGGTATTTTTGTTACAATTGATGAAAACTTATTGAAGCATTGCTAGTAACCATCGTTTCTAATTTATAATATAGTTTGCACTTTGCACCACACAATTGCATAGGATCTTTTTTTAAAAAGTTACAGGTATTGATTTTTTGTAATTAATAGGTGTTTTATTTTTAAAGAAAGCTTTGATCACATAAATTTTACATAAAAATATATGTAAAGGAGTCCCATATACCCAAATCCTTCCCCCTCCAACACTTCCCTATATTAACAACATCCTTCTTTAGTGTGGTTCATTTGTTACAATTGATGGACTCATATTAAAGGATTGCTATTAATGATGGGCAACAGTTTACATTATAGATTACACTTGTCCCTCACATTTTGTAACATGACAAAATATACAATGGCCTGTATCCATCACTGCAATGTCATGCAAGACAAATCCAGTCTCCTGAAAATTCTCCCATATTACAACTATTCTTCCCTTTCCCAGCCCTCAGAACTTCTGTTCACCACTGACTTTTTTAAAAAAGATTTATTTTTATTTATTATACACCCCCCCATTTTGCTTGTTCTTGCTGTGTTCATTTTTTTTCTCTGCATTCCTCTGTGTCTGCTTGACTCCTCCTGCTGGGGTGACCTACTGAGTCAGCTTACCGGCGCAGTGGCCTGCCTGCTTGTGGGAGCTTGCCCTTGCACACAGGGGCTTGCCTTTGCCCACGGGTCTTACCTTTTTGCCCACCCGTGGGGGCTTTCCTTTGCCCATGGCAGTGTGCCCCACCTGTGGTGGCTTAACCCACCCTCATTGGCTTGCCTTCTGGAGGTGGTCTGCCTGTTCAAGGAGGCCTGGGGACTGAACCTGAGGCTTCCCACGTAGTAAACCAGCGCCCTACCAACTGGGCTATACAGCCAGCCCTTGCCACTGACTTTACATCAATCATAAGAGTTCTTTCATTGTTAGAATAACAATGTCTGAAGTAGAATAATAATAAGTCTACATTAGTCCACAGCTCATTCCCCAATCTTGAGGATTTGGGGATGGTGATGACCACTCTGCTTTTAATTGGGAGGAGGCTTAGATCCCCTGGACAGATGGATGGAATTATTTTTTTTTTAAAGATTTTTATTTATTTTATTACATATCTCCCCTTTCCCCCCCGCTGCGGCGACGCGCCGAGAGTGGTCACCGCGCAGGCATGGCTTTCCCCGCTTGTGGGCGGTCTCTGCGTCCGTTCACGGCCGGCTTTCAGTTCGCGGGTGGCTGGCTGTGCTCCATCCACGGGCAACCTGCCCTGCCTGTGGCAGCTCTTGCCCTGTCTGTGGCAGCTTCTTGCCCTGCCCACGGCGGCTCCGGCCCGCCCATGGCGGCTTGCCATTCTCAAGGCTTTCTGCCCGCTAGGAGAGGTCCCCGGGAATCGAACCCAGGGCCTTCCATGTGGTATGCCGGCGCCCTATCCACTGGGCTATCGAGCCAGCCCCG
>PVKH010038896.1:0-11258 GCA_004027955.1 Chaetophractus vellerosus | reverse complement strand
AAAAAACTAGAAACAATGAAAAGGTCAAGCCATATATAAGAATAAATGATATATATCCATTTAGTGGGATAATATGCTGTCATTAAAATTATATTGTAGAAGAATATTTAATGATTTGGGGAAAAGTTTAAAATATACTTACTGTTAAGGGAAATAAGCAGACAATAAAAAGTCCCTATACTATGACATTATTTTTCTAAAGTTTCAAATGCCATTTGAACAGCAATAGCCAGGAAAAAACAGAAAGCTGTGCAACAAAATACCAACAGTGTTTATCTCTGGGTGGTGGGACTAGAGGTGAATTTTGTTTTCTTTTTGTCTGTACTTTTACAACCCCTCTGTAATGATGATATAATACTCTTAAAACAAGAAATAAATGGAGAAGAAAATTTACTTACAAAAATCATTTTTAAAGAGTAAGAACTATAGGCAGGACAGACAGCTCAGGAGTTTGGTGCCCTGCCAATGGCCTTACTTGGTAACTTATGCTCCCCACTATGACAGAGTTGGACTCATTTGTGGTTTCCCTACACATGGCTCTTCTTCCCCTTCCATTTGAAATTAGAGTTAGTGCTGGAGTTGATACATGTATGTCGAAGAGACTTAAATCTTTGGGCTTTCCATGTGCCAGCTGGGCCCTGAATCTCAACAGAGTTGCAACACCTACTCTCCAGTTCATTGGACTCACCCAGGACAACTAACAAGGAGATGATGATGATGGACAATGACCATCCCAAGGAACAAAGAGAGTATGCAACAGCAAGCAAAAGAGTCCCATCCATCTGCCCCATGGGATCTAAGCTCCCTCTCAATTAGAAGTGGAGTGGGCATCACCATTCCAGAATCCTCAGGATTGGGAAATGAATGATGGACTAGAGTTAGAGTTACTGGTATTCTAGCATAGACTTATTGTGATTCTAGCAATGGAAGAACTTTCATCATTGTTGTGGAGGCAGTGGCCACTGGAGGTTCTGAGGGGAGGGAGAGGGAAAAACAGGTGCAATATGGGGGCATTTTTGGTACTTGGGAATTGTCCTGAATGACATTGCAATGAGAGATACAGGCCATTATATATCTTGTCATAACTTACAAATTGTGCAGGAGAGAATGTAAACTACAATGTAAACTATAATCTATGCTGAGTGCCAATGCTCCAAAATGTGTTCACCAATTGTAATAAATGTACCACACTAATGAAGGATGTTGTTAATGTGGGGAAATGAGGGAGGGGTTGGGAGCAAGGCATATGGGAATCCCCTATATTTTTTATGTAACATTTATGTAATCTAAGTATCTTTGAAAAAAAAAAAGCTATATTTAAAAAAAAACAGCGAGTAAGAAAAGAACGTAGAAGGAAACCTGAATCCTCTTCTATAAGGAATCTTAACAAAGCATCAAATTTGTATAAATGTCCAAAGCTTCTGACCATCTTAACCTCCAGAACAAGAACAGGGTAGGTTGGAAGTTGCCAGGCTAGAAACTGCAGGGCTGCTCTCCTCTGCACTGTTCCTCCCGGACACCCCATCCCAGAATCCTTGTCAACACAAAACCTCAGAGAAGTAGCCTATGACTGTGAAGAGGTGATGGAACCCCATTCCACTCCAGACACAATAATAATGTTTCTTGGACTTTACCAAGCATGAGAATCAGCTGAGAAAGGTATTAAAACATAGACTCCAAATATTACAGAGATTCATATTCAGAAGATCTGGGGTGAGTCCCAGACCAGATCTGAATAAATACTTGGCTTTCTGGCTCACAACCTAGACTGTCTCCTTTTGACCAAGCAGCCCTGGTAGTGTGAACCTGGCAGCCTTGGAAGAAGAGATCTCACACACCCCACAGTCACAGAGAGCAAGGACAACACATGAAAGGGTGGCAGATGCCACCAAAGAACTACAAACATTCATCTGTGGTTAAAAGCCAACCAGGCTTAAAATGGACAGTTTCTATTTGGGATGATGGAAAAATTTTAGTAATGGATGGTGGTGACATTAGCACAACATTGTGAATGTAATTAAAAGCACTGAGTAATATATTTGAATGTGGTTAAAGTTGGAAATTTTAGGTTGTATGTATGTTACTAGAATAGGAATAAAATAAAATAAAAAATCCCTGGAACTGCACAACACAAACAGTGAATCCTAAGTTAAACCATAGACTTTGGTTAATAGTACAATTATTAAAATGTGCTTTCATCAATTGTAACAAATGTTCTACATTAATGCCAGGTGTTAATAATAGGGTGGTATATGAGAATCCTGTATTTAATGCATGATGGTTCTGTAAACTCACAACTTTTCTAATTAAAAAAACAAACCAACAAGGAAAGTCTGAGAAATTGTCATAGCCAAAAGGAGCCTAAAAAGACATGACAAGTAAATGGAATGTAGTATTCTAGATGAGATCCTGGAACTGTAAGAGGATATTAGGTACAAACTAAGGAAATCTGAAATAAGTATGGAATTTTATCAGTTAGGCTTTGTCAGTATTGGCTCATTAATTGAGACAAATGTATCACACTAATATAAGATGTTAATAATAGGGGAAACAATGTGGGATAGAAGGAACTCTGTCCTATCGCCACAATGTTTCTGTAAATCTGAAACTATTCTAAAATTAAAAATTGATTTTTAAAAACTTTTTTAAAAAAGCCAACCAACTGCTAGTAAAGATAATATTCCTGCTTCATATAGGAAAATATTACAAACAAAACTCTTAAAAAGTCCATGTTAGATAACACTTACCTCACGGAGTGGGATAATGAGGCTGCACAAATTCTCCTCCTTGCTGGTAAAACAAATGTAATTTGTGGACACAAACATCTGCCCCAAAATGTGCATTTTGTTAAATGGAGTCCAGAGGGTGCAGTCTGTGTGGCCATCTAATTTTTCATCTTTGGGTAGCCGGAAGAGAGCACGGTATCTCTCGCTCTTTGCCCTGGCATCAAGATCGCTGGAATGCAATAGCAATAACTTACCTCATGCAAGAAAAATGTGTTGATACCTTCTACATGAATCAGCAATGGAGGTTCCCTCAGCCCCTCTTTCCCCTCTCTTAGTCCTACCAGATTCATCCCTATCTTCTTATCTTTATATTGGAGTTAACTTCAATTTAAGGATCCGAAAGCATAATAAAATCATTTAAATACATTTAGGTCCCTTGTACAGTAATTTTACAGCCAATATCCACTAAATGTTAAAGGATCT
Organism: Chaetophractus vellerosus; assembly: GCA_004027955.1. NCBI lineage: Eukaryota > Metazoa > Chordata > Mammalia > Cingulata > Chlamyphoridae > Chaetophractus > Chaetophractus vellerosus. The sequence continues at coordinate 8,049 of PVKH010038896.1, read as the reverse complement.
TAGGAAAGCTAGGCCTGAACAAGAAACTCATTTTCTTTCTGAAGGAATGCAGTAATTGCTAAACAGAGTAATATATGTACACTTTTGCAGAAACACTTTTGGGGCCTTATCTTTTAAGAAAGACCTAACAAGAATGCAAACAAGCCACATGAATCTGCTTGGAAGTCAATACACTCCCTAAATAAGCAATTAAACTTTGCATGATTGTTTCAAACTCCTCCCCTCAAGTTTGCTCCCCCACCTCAGTCCCATGAAAGTCTACATTCTGGCTGCAGAGAGCAAAGAGAGAGGTCCTGGTGCAGAAACTCCTTTCTATCACCAGTGTTTTTCACCGCCCGGTCCACACTTTTATTTTCCCCCAAAGTGATTTTCCTGAAAGGTCTCTTTACCTCACAATAGCTAGCACCACACCCCATCCCCATTTCAAAGGCAGAGGTATTAGCAACACAAGCACCCTTTGCCATGCCCTAAAAGACATCATTAAAAATATATATAATTGTCACTTCATTCTCTATTCTCCCTCAGGCCTCTACACTCTTACCCTCACCAAGGAGCTCGTCCTGCCTAGTTCCACCCTATGTTCAAATCTTTTCCATTTTAAAACAAAAAGACACCTGCCCTCCTTCACCATTGAATTTCTTGACACAGCAGTCTAAATTTGCCAAATTCCCTTTCCTCACTTTTCACTTCCTATTGAATCCATTTCTAAACAATTTCTATCCTCCACCATGCTATTGAAACATGTCTGAGTTATCAAAGATATAAACTGCAATGACCTCTTTTCAGATTTCAACTCTCACTTGTATGCCAATGACTTTCAATTCTGTGTTTCTTTCTAGACTAAGTTCCCATCTTCTGACCCACATCTCCAATTAGATGTCTGCAAGCAACTCAACTCAGCATGATCAAAATTGAGCCACCGTGTCTCTCTGACACGCCCTTCCTTCTCTCATCTCTGTTAATGGCAATTCCACGCATATGGTCACTCTGGCTAGAAACCTGAGAGATCACCAACTTTTCCCTCATCCTCTCTCTAGCTTGATTCACACATCCAGACTTCCAGCCTCCTCTGCATCCTCTCCTCATCCCATGCTAAGCCATCTTCCAGACAAGTGATGGACTTGCTTCCCTCAGGGCTTTTCCTTTGTGCTTTCCCGCATGTTCTACCCTCTGCCTAAAATATCCATCTAACTCTACCTGAATGGGTAGCTTCTTCTACCCCTTCACAGCCCAGTTCAAAGCAGTCTCCACTGAGAAACCTTTCCAACCCTCTCTGCCCATCTGGGCAGAGCTAACCACACCCTCAGTGTGTGCCTATGGCTCTTTATTCGCAGGACCAGAAGAGTTACCATCATGCTGGGCTAGAGTTGCTGGTGTCTGTCTCACTTACTGAACTGCAAACTCCAGGTTGTTCTTTGGAGTTTTATATCTATACCCAGAAAAGTGTCCAGAACACTTGTTGTGCAGAAAAGGTTAACTGAATAAATGAATGATGGGCTTCTTGTTTCTGAAGTCTCAAAGACAAAGTCTTTATAACCTACCGTTTTAGGGCAGAGACTTTTTTTGGTGATTTCTTTTTCAGCTTGGGCAGGGATCTATCTTGTTCAAACCCTTCATTGTCTAAGAGTTGCCTCATGGCTATGTTGGCGAGCTGCTCCATTAACTTGAACGTCTCGTTGATATTGAGGAATACGGAGAAGAAATGCTCACTGGATCTCGTGCTTACTTTGATCACGTCAGGTAGAAGCAGCGTGGCATTCTTTTCAAGCTGAGTGATGTCCACCCACCGGATTACCAGCTTGGCTGAGCACAGGGAACAAGGTTGAGTCAATACTTGGCTCCTTACACTCTTTTCTGAGTACTGTATCCTCATTTCGCCACCCCCTAATCCTGCCAAACTCTTCTGAGTGTGTGAACCATATTTATTGTTTTTTTGTTGGTTAGTTTTAAGAGACAAGCTTGGATGACATAAGGTGTGAGTTCATAATTGTTATGGATTTAAATCCCTACCTACTAAACTAATTGTACCTTGGTAAATCTTTCTTATTTAATTATTAATTTCTTTATAATTATTGAACTGAAGACAGTTCAATTCATTTGTTAAAGAGTCAAAATTTATGTTGATCCATTTTTAAACTACAGATTTGTTTTTGGTATTTTGATGTGGTTTATGGGCCTAGGGCAAACATCAGTAGTCTTTCCAAAGTTTCCTTTGAAAACAACTTACCTTCCCTTCCCATAAGAAAAGAATAAAAGCAAAGGTGGTTAATACTGAGGTACATCCAACCCTGACGCGGGACCTTCCCCTTCCAGTAGCTGCAAGAGTAATAGTTGACAAGTTTCTCCTCCTCAGGCATCCCAAACAGCCTGTGGAATTTCACGATGGCTTCTTTAAACTTCTCTGTGTCATCATCTTCCTTTATATCATTGATTTTGTTATACTCGGCAATGATGCCCTAATTAGGGATAAAACACAAGGCACACAACTCTCATTAATATGACTATAGATAATTTTCCTTATGCTGAATATATGTGATAGGAAAAATTTTTTTTAAAAGATTGATGAATTCTATTCAAAGGCTAACCCTAATTTCAAAACCAATTAACAAGTAGCATTTGTGTACTAAAAGATTTTTAAATGGTCATATAGATGTTATTATGTGCTTACGGATGCTAACATTTTATTACTTTTGCTTGGAATGAAAGCCCAAGTTTTTATTTTACAAATGAGGAGAAGTAAAGATTTTATACTTCCGTTGCATTTGCTAACATATCATGATGGGGCCCACTTCAAGGTCAACTTCTGTCTTTTTCACAATTAACAAAAATCTATCAAGTGTAACAAACTTGAAGAAAGATCAGAATGCATGTCTGACTGTCTGTCTTAGGGCCCTGAATGACTGACAGGGGGCCTAGGAAAAGGAACAAGCAGAAATCTGAGCAAAAAAAGGGTGACTATGAGAGCAAAAGTTATGTTAGACACATAAGTTTTGGACAGTTGGACAGGTAACAAGTATTTGTATATGAACTGACAGCTTTAATCTACTATTTATTTATTATAGTAGCCTAAGAAGCCATTTCATTGCTACCCAGCGCCTCTGTAATTCCCTGAACATTGGCTTCTACCCATATTTCTCAGAAAAAAATGCTCCCTGGAATTCAGCCTTTGGCTTTGCAATCGTCAAAGCCCTCCCCCGCCATCTGCTTCTTCTCTGAAATCAAGGTAGTGCTTCAATAGTATGAAAGAACTTCAAAGCATGAGAGTCTTAGGTTCAGATCCCAACAATACCACTGTGTGTCTGTGTGAACTTGGGCCATCCCTCTGATTCTCTTTGAAGCATATCTCTGTCCTAAGCATAGAAAACTGCAACTGTCACATACCTGGAATTCCTACCTTTGGGTTTTTCTGTCTCCAGTACACCTTGGATGCTCCCTACAAATTTATCTTCCTGAAACTTGTTTTGATTACAGCACTCTTATTATCAAAATCCTCAGTGGCTCCCCACTTTCACCGGTATAAAGTCCTAAATTCCAGACCGTACACATTTAGGACTCAACCAACCTTGTAACCTTTTCTCTCGTAACTACACCCAACCAAAGTTTCCCACTAGTAACCCTCAGGTCCTGATCATGCCATCTGGGTGTTTTCTCATCTTTTTGCCCGTGGTTCTTCCATTCTGCTTGCCTAAAATCAGACTTAGTTTCATTTATCCTACTAATTCAACTCTGGTTCAATTCCCACTTCCTTGTGAACCTTCTCCCATCTATGATTCTCCTTCTCCACATTAAATACTGTTGACTCTCTGCACTATGTATTGAAATTGTTTCTGGAGTTTTATTTTCACTGCCAAATCTTTCACCCTTATTGCCAGAGCAGTGGTAGTGACTAGTGATGGTATGAGGGAGGGCTTTAGACTTCCATAATATCCACCACTATTCAATTCTAGTTTAAAACAAACAAACAACAACAACCATAAGAGCATATATTAGGCTTATTATGCAAACATAACCCCCAAATGAGTCTCCAAATTCCTCTTCTAAAAGGAAACCTCTCCTGAGCCACTCTACATGGTCCCAAAACTACTGCGATAGCTTCCCAACTGGCATCCCAGCAAGAGTCTTTCCATCTTCTGACATATTTCATAAAGCCACTTTCTGAAACAGAGGTCTCACCAAAGAATTCCCACCTTACAAACTTCCATAGGCTCTCAGTGAAAAAGGAAGAGTGCAAACTGCATCTCATGCTGTACAATCCCTTCTCGATCTGCCTAAATCAACCTTTCCAGGTTCAGCGTAAATATCACACTCTCATGAAACCAACCCAGCCCTAAATGAGGATTAAGTATTCTCACCCCTATATTTTCTTAATTTATATTTTGTTTATATGTCTCTCTACCAATAAATATGAGTTCCAAAGATAGGAATGGTGTCTAGAACCTTTTTTATCACCAGTATCTAGCACTTAAATGTTCGAGAAAGTATTATTAAGCAAGTTTATGTTGTCTTTCCAAATTAGAATGTAAGCATGTCTTAGTCTTTATTGTGTCATCACAGCTGCAGAATTCTGAATCTAAGGTTGTTTAAGAGTTACCAGTGCTTAGGGACTTGGGAACCAAGTTGCTAACTCCTGTGTTTTGTCATACAGGAGAGCTGTCTAGCTGGCATTGGGAATAGCAGGGTACTTCCCTGTGAGAATATCTAAGATAAGAGTGTTTCCCTTTAATTAGGTTTGATATTACTTCCTGAGAGAACAGAGATGTTGATCTGCATGGAGATAAAAAAAAAATAGCCTCTGTTTGGACCATAGGCTATTTTAGGGGAGAACAGGCTTTGGTATAGAGCCACACAAGGAGGCAGCAGGAGGGCACTGGACCTATGGGTGGGGAGGAGAAGCCAGTTCAGAATGGAAGAAGGATGAAAATAACCTTTATTAGCTGTCAAATGACAATATAGATGTAATTATCTGTTCATAGGTGCTAACCGTTTTATTACATTTGCTTGGAATGAAGCAAATATATATCAAGGAGTGACCTTCCACAAACATATGATACCCATGTTTTGAGTGCAAAAAAATACTAAGTTCACACTAAAGACCTACTAAATAAGATCTTTCTACATTGTTCATTTGAAATTTTAAAAAAATGTTTTCAAATATGAGAGGATTTATAACAAAACAGAGGATACAGATACATCACTCTGAAACACTCTGAGGCCTAATGTCCCATTATCAACAGATAAGACCTTGCCAACTAATTTCAACAATAAGAATAACAGACCCTATGAGCTACACTCCCAACTTTCCCCCTTTCAAGAAAAGAGAGCATGTAGAGTGCAGAACCTTTTCTTAGTTTGCTATAATAGTTGCCAAGATGGACTGGATGATGAAATGAAGGAGTGGATTATGTCCTTCCCACAGGTTTTACAGGGTCTACACGATATAAAATAGGTCACCCTGGTTCTAACAGCAGCTCCTTGTAACTTTGGAAAATTAATACAATCCAAAATTTTGAATGTCCAATAAAATTTTAAACATAAAAAGGACTTAACAGGCAATTCACAAAAAGAGAAAAATTAACTTAGCAAATATGAAAAAACATTCAATTTCATCATCAAAGACAGAAAATGAAAACAATACGATACCAATTTTTACCTATTTAATTTGAAAAACCATCTTAACAACAATAATGCAAAATGCTTGTGCAATCACACACATATTCTAATAAATTGACAATATCTATTTAGGTCCATTAAAAATGCTTAAACCGGGGCCGGCTGTAGCCCAATTGGTAGGGCACCAGTTTACCACATAGGAGGCCCCGGGTTCGGATCCTGGAGCCTTCTCCAGCAGGCAGACTGCCTTGAGAAGGCAAGCTGCCATGGGCAGGGGAAGCCCCCGCGAGCAGGGCAAGCCGGACGCGAGCAGGCAGGCCGCCGCTCGGTGAGCTGACTCGGCAGGTTGCTGCATCAGGGGGAGACAAGCAGACACAGAAGAATGCAAAGATGAACACAGCAAGAACAAGCAGAAAGGGGAGGATATGTAATAAATAAAAAATAAATCTTAAAAAAAAAAAGAACCAGTTTTTTTTAAAAAAATGCTTAAACCGCTTAACCCATTAATCCACATTTTGGAGTCTATCCCAAAGGGTGAGGGGAGAAATCTATGGAAATTGTTAAACAAACAAAAGTGTTGACAGTATTACTGTTTGTGCCTGCCTGCCTCATACACCAATGGAAGACAGCAAAGGTGCCCTCTAGAAAGAGAGTAAGGGGAAATCAATTATGGAATAATATTCAGTTATTAAAATAACAACTAGAAAACTATATACTAATAGAGTAGTTACCTATCAAGGAAAAAAAAAGCAGAATACAAAATTATTTGTACAATAAGACCACTACGGATGGCTGTTCCATACACCCACAACTTCTTTAATAAAAAGGCTACCATTATATTAAATATGATATTAAAAGTCTAGATGGAAATACACAATGATGTTTATGGTGGTTGGATGAAGGTTGCTTCTGTAGTTATAGCATTACAATTAAAATTTCTAAAATTTAATTACATTCATTCAAAATTATATTAATTGGTTCCCATAATTATTTTCCAATAATGCTTAAACTATTCATTTGCCCCTGAATAACATCTTTTCACATCTTTTCACACATAATTGCATTCATAGAAATTCCTTCCTTATAATTAGTTTCAGGGGAATTAAATCTGACATTTTTGGTGTAATGAAAATGGTGCGAAAACTGACCATTTGACATAATTTGTCCTTGGTTTGCTTTTCTTTTTTCCTCCTGATTTTCCCTCCTGGCTATGTCACTTCTAAGCTCTGGTTTCTTCCTACAGCTCTTTAGTTGTGTTACATTCCCAAAGATGATAACATTTGAAGGAGGACTATGAGAGGTAACTAAAAACCTCAGTAAGGGCTCCTGGGAAGTGAAGATGCTTCAAGACTTCCTGTCCTCCTTACTGCCCTCTGCCACATGATCAAATTAGGAATCCATATACCCTCTCCATTTTCAGTACACTACTTCCCAGAAATTCAGATAAATGATTTAGAAATAAAATGAAGATGTTATAGAATGTGATAGGTTTTATCAATAAAATGACTCTCAGTTATTTGAGAATAAATTTTTTCTTTGGAACCTGCTGCCTCCTTGCTTCCAATGTCTCCCCATCACCCAATTTTATTCTTTTCACTATTTTCTAATCTCTTTAATAAAGATGCAGTAGAAACTTAAATCGCCAATCTTGAAGCCGTGATAAAATATTTATTTGGGAAAAGGAAAAAAATAAGGCGTTGATATTATTATATGCACTCTGTACTGCTCAGTCCTCATTAATTTTTACATAGTCTAAATAAAATTCATTTTTTTCCTTTAAAATCATCAGGTCCTAAAGAGCAATGAGAAACAAAAATTAACTCAAAATGGATTAATGACCTAGATATAAGAGTCAAAACTATAAAACTCTTATAAAAAAGCAAGGAAGTATTTTCAGGACCTTGTGCTATGCAATGGATGTGTAGACTTTACACTAAAAGCATGAGCAACAAAAGAAAAAAATAGATAGATTGGATGTCATCAAAATTAAAAAACTTTTGTGCACCAAAGGCCATTATCAAGAAAGTGAAAAGACAACCAACAGAATGGGAGAAAATATTTGGAAACCATATATATGGTAAGGGTTTAATATCCAGAATATATATATATATGTGACTTCTACAACAGAACCACCTAATTAAAAAATGGGCAAAGGACTTAGAGATTTCTCCAAAGAAAACATACAAATGGCCAAGAATAACAAGGAAAGATGGTCAATGTCATTATCCATTAATCAAAACCACAATGAGATACCACTTCACACCCACTAGAATGCCTACTATTAAAAAAATATGGAAAATAAATGTTGGAGAGGATGGGGAGAAATTGGAACTCTAATGCAGTGTTGGTGGGAATATAAAATGGTGCAGCCACTGTGGAAAGCAATATGGTAATGCCTCAAATAGTTAAATATAGAATTATCATTTGACCTGGCAATCC
>PVKH010038895.1:0-11473 GCA_004027955.1 Chaetophractus vellerosus | reverse complement strand
GAAAGATGTTTTTTGATCTGGGTATATTTTGGGTTGACGGATTAGTTTGTTTTTCTTTCATTCCTTTAAAAATCTCACTCCCTTTTCTTCTGGCTTGCATTGCTTATGACAAGAACTCTCCTTCGACTCTTCCACTTCCTCCCCTTATGCTTCCTTCCTCTTCCATCCCATAAGGTACATATGGGGTGTAGCTTACTCTGGCACCGCCAGGATTTCCTCTTGACCTTTGGTTTTCGGCAGTTTGAGAATTGTGTGTCCCAGTCAATATAGGGTTTGCACTTAGCGTTCTCGAGCGCAGGTGCGGGGCGGGGGGGTCCAGCATTGCTCGTTTCTGTGCCTGCTGCAGCACAGGTGGGAGTTAAGGAGCATCACCCGTCAGCCTCAGCCCGCAGAGAATACTGACCCTCAAGTGGCCCCTATTCAACTCTGGCGTTGCTCAGCAATACAAGTTAGACACACCCGAGACTTCCTTTTCTGAGTATTTCAGCAGTGTTAAGTTTCACACAGCAGCAGATACTTCAGAAGTGATAATATCATTATAGAACTCATTCTTTATTTTTTAAATAAAGGAGAATAAATTCAATGAAGAACAACAAAAGGAAAAGGATAAGCTTGACGAGGCACCTAAAAAGGAAGAAGCAGCAGCCCTTCGTAAGGCAGTTTCTGGTTCAGGAAAGAATACGCTGGAGAAGAACAAAATTACTTTGGGGAAGCACCAAATTAGCAAGAGATTAGAGCCAAGTTTGAATTGGAAGACCACTGTTGGTTATAAAGAGTAAGTAAGCATTTGCACGATGGATTTTCTGATACGTTACGTTAAATCCCCAGTAACCCCATGTTTGCATCGCTTTTCACTGAAATAACTTTATTTCATAGAAGGAAAATACAGAGTAGATATTTTGCTCCTTGCTCCGTAGTACAAGCTGACTCCTTGAAGCTTTGACAACAACAGGGTTTGCATCTGGAGTGCTGGGAAGGGAGAGTAAGAGTACTTACACTTCTTCCAGCAAGTGGTGGATCGGGAGCAAGGGCCCGTGAAAAAGATAATGAAGTATAAGGAGAAATTACGTGAGAAGTGAAAGCACAGCAGTAAAAGGGGCCTTTTAAATGAGTGCTGGGGAATTTGGAATGATTAAAATTATGGAATGTTAATCACAGAGATGGTGTCTTCCTTATTAACGGAATGCTAAGTGCTGTAAAAAGGCAAGAGTCTCAATGTTGGTGGCCTAAGAAAAGTGGACACTGGTTTGATGGATCTATTGAATTTACAAAACTAATTCCTATAAATAAGTGCCCCAGTAAAGATGAAAGGCCAGTGCTACTTAAATGCTGAGGCCACCAGAAACGTCTAAAACACTTTTTTACAGTTTGGCAAACGGGCTTTCGGGTTTCAGCATATTTTTAATGTTCGATGTTGTCACGTGATTATGTTGAGCTGACACGCAGGGTCACCTGTAGGGATTGTGAGAACCGCAGGGCGATTGTGTTTTGGAGGCAAACCCAGAGAGTGGCGGAAGGGAGAGCTGTGGCAAGGGGAGAGACTCTTGCTCACCTAATGCTAGTCGATCTGGGGGTGTTTGACCTTTGTGACACCATTTGAAAGGGTGAGTGTGAACATGACAAAAGTATGGGCAACTCTTTAACTAGGAGGTGAGTTTTAAATGACTGCTTTTTACCATGTGCTCATTTTTCCAAATATGAATTTATTTGGCAAGTATCGAATGAGACCCCTGTGTGTGCCAAGTTTGCTGAGCCCGAGAATACCTGGAAGATTAGCTAAGGCTCTACGGTAATATTTGGTGGGGAAGACAGGAAAATGGGCAACTCTGACCCAGGGTGGTAAGCACCTAGGAAAGGAGAAAACAACGGCATCCTGTGAAAACTGGTTCCTGATCTAGGGACCTGGCCAGAATATTTCTTCAGTATGTACAATGCATGGCTGTGCTTGAAGATCAAAAGGGGAACCTCCAGGAGCCAGAGATGGGGTGGACATCCTAGCCACCCTTGGGAGAAGAGGTCGAGGCATCAGGCCCAGGTCGCAGAGCTGCTGGGACTACACCATTGCTTTATGGGGAAGAGAAACGCCTCCCACAGCCTGTGTTTGCAGCCATAAGTGGTTCATTCAGGACCAAACAGAGTCACAGACTGGAGGTGGGCACCTCAAGCCAGTGGCATGTCGGTGCATGACTCTAATTCGCACTGTATTTAGGAGCAGTTGCAGAAGCAAGCTCCAGCCACCCAACAGGAGACCCTAGACCCAACCTAAAGAGGTTCCTTTATGAGAATGCTTAAACCTTTCCATAGTCTTTCTTCCCCAACGAAAACCTAACTTAGTTATTCTGTGTCAGGAAGACATCATTCGGGTGCATGAAAATGGTGGAATATATGTGTGCATTTCTATCTTTTACTTCATACTCATCAGCATAAAGTATTGAATAAAATTATTTTTCTTAGAAACAGACCCTCATTAAAAGACATCCAAGAGGAAAAACATGGATCAAGACTTGAAAGGGCAAGATCGTCTTTTTCCCACGGACGAGGAATGCCACCTCGGTATGTTTCCATTAACAAGCAGTTCTTTAAAGCCACCCTGACAACTGACTAGTTAGCGTGCTCAGGAAAAGGTGTGCTTTACTCTTATGTTTGGGTCTTGAGATATTTATATTTTTAAGTTATTAGGAATGTTACCTAAAAGAATAAAACCAATCTCTTTAAGAATATTTGCAAGGTGTCCTTCTAATACAGAGTTACCTGAAATACAGGGATTTACTGATATTAGTTAACTCTATGGAAAGGAGTGTATTTAATGCAAAGAACAGTGAACTCAGTGCTAGGAAACTGGGTTTTCAGCACATGCCTTGTCTCCAAACAATTGTATCATAGCCACGTTCTGTCATCTGGGCCTCACTTTCCAGATAACAGATGGCGCTACCAATTCTAAAATAATACATGTCACTTCTAGTTAAAATAACTAGCTATTAATATGAGGCCAACTAGCAGACTTCTTAGCTAACTTTGGACAGCAAAGAAACATATTTGAGCAGGGAGGGCCAGCCACTTTTATGTGAGAGTTTCAGAGTGAGGGTGGGAAGAGATGGCAGAAATTTCAAATCATAAATGTTTGGCCGTGGATAAAAGCCAAATGTTAAGATGCTCATTAAATTTATGCCATTTTTTGGATTTACCCTAATAAAAGTACTTGATTTATTTGACAATTAACTTTTTAAAGTTTTAGTTTGAAATCATCATAGATTCAGAGGCTGTTGTAACAATAGTACAAAGAAGTTTCATATCCCCTTCATCTAGCTTTTTCTCGATGGTTGCCTCTTACAGGACTATGTTACAATATCCACACCAGGGAAATGACACTGAATCCCTGGCAACCATTAACCTGTTTTCCTTCTCTATAATTGTGACCTTTGGAGAATGTTATGTAAATGGAATCATATAGTATATGAAAAAGATGATGAAGTATAAGGAGAAATTACGTGAGAAGTGAAAGCACAGCAGTAAAAGGGGCCTTTTAAATGAGTGCTGGGGAATTTGGAATGATTAAAATTATGGAATGTTAATCACAGAGATGGTGTCTTCCTTATTAATGGAATGCTAAGTGCTGTAAAAAGGCAAGAGTCTCAATGTTGGTGGCCTAAGAAAAGTGGACACTGGTTTGATGGATCTATTGAATTTACAAAACTAATTCCTATAAATAAGTGCCCCAGTAAAGATGAAAGGCCAGTGCTACTTAAATGCTGAGGCCACCAGAAACGTCTAAAACACTTTTTTACAGTTTTTTACAGTTTGGCACACCAGGGAAATGACACTGAATCCCTGGCAACCATTAACCTGTTTTCCTTCTCTATAATTGTGACCTTTGGAGAATGTTATGTAAATGGAATCATATAGTATATGAAAAAGCCCAATGCCCTTGAGATCTGTCTAAGCTGTTGTGTGTATCGGTAGTTCATTCCTTTTTATTGCTGAGTGGTGTTCCATGGTGTGGAGGCACCACAGTGTCTCACCCTTCACCTGTTGAGGGACATTTTAGTTATCTCCAGTTTGGGGCTATTACAAATAAAACTGCTATGAACCGTTATGTACAGCTTTATAATGGATGTAAGTTTTCGTTTCTCTAGGATAAATGTCCAATTGCTGACACCCGTGGTGCATGTGGGTTTCGTTTTTTTTTTTTTTTAAGATTTATTTATTTATTTACTTTTATCCATTTTTATACCCCCCTCCCCCAGTTTTGCTGTTTTTGTGTCGATTCGCTGGGCAATCTCTGTGTCTGTTTCCTGCCCTCTCTTCTCATCCTTCCCCTCCTGTCTTCACTGGGATTCGATCCTCGGAACCTCCGAAGTGGGAAAGAGGCGTCCTACCACCTGGGCCTCCTTAGTTCCTAGTTTTTCGGCGCATCTCATCTGGGCTCTCCCTTGTGTCACTCTCCTGTTACGTCATCATCTTGCCGCGTGGCTCGGCGGGGCCTGACGGCGCACCTGAGAGTGAGGCCTGAGGGGCTCACCTGCTGGCGGGGCCTGGTGGCGCACCTGTTTGTGGGGGCCTGACTGTGCACCCATGCGCGGGGCCTGGGGAGCTTACCTGCTTGCGGGGCCTGGCGGCGCACCCACTTGTGGGGCCTGACGGTGCACCCGTGCACGGGGCCTGGCGGTGCACCTGCTCATGGGGCCTGGTTTAGTTTTTAAGAAACTCTTTTCCAGAGAGGCTGTTCATTTTGCATTCCCACCAGCAATGTATGCAATATCATTTCTCCTCATCTTTACCAGCATTGGGTATTGGTATTATTTGTACTTTTGGCTGTTCTAGAAGGTGTGTGGGGGTGTTGGATTGTGGTCTTAGCATTTTCCAAATGGCTGGTGATGCAGAACATCTTTTAAAGTGCTTATTGCCATCTCTATATTCTTTTTGGTGAAATGCCTCTGTCTTTTGTCCATTTTTCTGGTTGGATTGTTTCATTTTTTAATGTTGAGTTTTGAGTGTTCTTTATATATTCTGGATACTAGTCCTTTGTCAGATATGTAGTTTGCAAATATTTTCTCCCACTCTGCACCTTGTTTTTTCATCCTCTTAACAGGGTCTTTTGCAGAATAAAAAATTTAAAGTTTGATGATATCCAATTTATCAAATTTCCTTTTTCTTTTGTGGATTGTGCTTTTGGTGTCATGTTTAAGGATTCATCACCAAAAAGTCCTGGATCCCAAAGATGATCTCCTATGGGTTTTTCTCTCTGAAAGTTTTATAGTTGTGCGTTTAAGATTGTGATCCATTTTGAGTTAATTTTTGTGAAGGTATGAGGCTGAGGTTGAAGTTCATATTTTTTTGTATGTCTGTCCAGTTGTGCCAGCACTGTTTTGTGGAAGAGCTCTCTTTCCTCCATTAAATTGCTTCCGTATGTGGTCAAAAATCAGTTGACTGTACTTGTGTGGGGCTATTTCTGCATCTTTATTGAATTGAATTTTTGCCTAGCTCTCTGCCAATACCACAGTCTTTATTACTGTAACTCTGTAATCTAGAAATTGGGTAGTGACTTCTCTCACTTTTAAAAATAAAATTAGCTTGTCTAATTCCTTTCCCTTCCCACATAAATTTTAGAATATTTTTTGTCTATATTATAACAATTTTGCTGTTATTTTGATAGGAATTTCCGTAAGTCTATATATCAATTTGGAGATAATTGATGTGTTTACTATGTGGAGTTTTCTAGTCCATAACCACAGTGTGCCCTTCTGCTTATTGAGATCTTACTTGATTGCTTTCATCAGCATTTTGTAGTTTTCAGCATACAAGTCCTGTACTGATTTTTTATGTGATATTGGAATGATTAGCAAGACCCAGTGCAGTTTTTTCTCTATCCCAGGAGTTTGTTAGGCTCAGGGAAGGTAAATTTAGAGTGTCTTGAGAATTCGGACTTGTTCTAGTATAAGCTTCAACCTAGAGTCTCTGAGTTAAATTGAAACTGTGTCTGAATTGGACCTGATCTCCCCAGGGTTTTCCTCTGTAGCCAACTCAGCTTTCCTTTCATCTTTTGGAGGAGAGAATACATGAAACTGAAAGTCAGCCCCTGTGGCTTAGTCTGAATTGGAGCAGGCATTTCAGTTCAGGCATTTACTTTCATTGTGGACCAGTTGGAAATGCAAGAATTGGGGCTCTCTGGGCTAAAAATCTTGTGAGAAATTAGGGGAATCATAGACTCACAAATTAATAAAACTTAAAAATTACTCATCTTCCCACTATGCTCCCAAATGGAATAGACTGGAAAAGACTTTTAGAGAAGAGAACACAGAGGAGTTGGAGAGAGGAGGGCAAAGGAAAGAGAGAAAGAAAATGAGAACGGATTAGATACGAGCACAAAGGCTTGAACGAACCAGCCCATGCCCGTGAGCTTGATGTGGAGATAGAATCTTCCAGAGCAGTGAGGAGCAAAGTCTATTTCCTCTCAACCGTGATGGTCTTTCTTTAATTTGAGCATAGCTATCATGAGTCCACTCACATTTTTTAAGTCTGTATTTAATTTCTCATATTTTCAGTCCTGACTGGTTTCCTTTGCACGCTCTACGGTGTCCATAGCCCTTGTGAGGAATGGTGACCTGAAACGGCCACGCTTCTCCACTGGGTACCTGGAGAGCCCTCTCTCTGGGCGTGGTTCTAGGTGCAAACCCGCCCGAGGCCTGCTCGCTGCATCCTCAGCCCCATCCTGCACTCTGCTACCTCCACCTGAATGGCTCTCCCACTCTGTTCCTCCTTGTAACCCTTTTCTCTGACTCCCCACACTTTAAGGTTAAGAATTTCTTGACATCCTCAACCTGTCTACCCCGGGCTTCCTTCTCTCCTACCTTGCATTTATTATGAAACTCTTCCAGGAGGACAGTGATTCTCTTGCAGGATCTTCTTTCCCCCAAGGCCTATTTAACCACAGGGCCATGCAGAGAAGAGGCAGCTTTCTCCTCTTTACTGCCTCAAAACACTTTACTCATCTTCATGTGAGATCTCTCTTTCTTTCCTGGCTGTTGTCTCTAATGGATCAATTGGCCTTGCCTCACTGTCACCCTCACCCTACGTCCCACCAGTCCAAGTGGAAGGCCAGTCTCGTATCTTGGCTTAATAGTTTGTTGGCTTCAACTCCTCTGACTGCTGGCTTCTCCCTACCAGCCCACTCCTATTGGCGCTTCTTGGAGTTCATCACCAGAAAAGCTCTCCTCCCCAAATTTTAATGTAGCCTCAATTCATTTATGTGTTTTTTTCATTTGCTCATTTATTCATGCTTTAATATCTACATTCATCCAACAAACATTTATTGAATGCATTCTGTCTGCTAGGAGCTGGAGATAACAGTGATCAAGAGAGCCGAAGCTCTTGCCCCCATGGAGCTTTCTAGACCATACACAAGAAAACACATAAATTAAAAAAATTCAGATTGTGATTAAGGCCATACGGAAATAGACAAGGTGCTGAGATAGAAAATAACACCGGGGTCTTAGTTATTGTTCATAAACAGCAGATTTGAGCCTGGACTTGCTGGTGATCAAGGCAAAGACAAAAACCTGATGATTTATGTAATTCATGGGGTCCACAAGATTGAAACAAATCAGATCCTCAAAAAAAAAAAAAAAAAGAAATTAACAAAAGCCCGAGCACAGCTTTCTTCCTAACTTGAGGAAGACACTGTAAGACAGCCCTCTCCTGCAGCCTTCCCTGACGGCTGGCACCACCAGGCCCTCAGAGTGCATTTCTTGAATGAGTGCATGATACCAATAATAATACCTAACAGGCATTTGATGCTCATTCTGTGAAAGGAACAGTTGTAAGCTCTTTAACTAGTGATTACTGTTATCACCTCCATTTTGCAGATGAGAAAACTGAGGCACATAGAGCTTAAGTGACTACCCCAGGTCATAGCAGAACCAGGATGGACAGCTCCCTTCACACAACCATTTCTTTTAACTTAGACACTTACTAGTTATGGGGCTTTGTTCAAATTAGTTCTGCCTCATTAGTGCTATAATGAGGATAATAATAATAAAAACCTCATAGACTGTTGGAAGAATTAAAATGTGGCAATATCTATCCACAGTCCCTTATTCTGAATGCTTGTGGCCAAATGTGCTTGGGGATAAAAAAAACTAATAAGGTGCATATAATGTATACAATATGACACCTGTCTGGGGATTTGGACCAGGACTCTGTAATTGCATTTCACTAGTAAAATATGAATATTCACACTGAGTAAGAGAAGTAATTCAGATCAGGCAAGGACAACAAATGAACTTAGGCCCAGTGGGGGAAAAAACTCAGTTTTTAGAGCTTTTTGGATTTCCGAATTAGGAGAAAGGCATTGTGGGTATATCTTAGAATGGCCACTGTGATGGTTGGGCTTATATGTCACCTTGGCCACGTGATGGTGCCCAGTTGTCTGGTCAAGCAAGCACTGGCCTGATGGTAACTGCAAGGACACTTCACGGACTGCAGTCACCAGTCGGGCGATTGCATCTGTGGCTGACGACAGCTGTTATGGCATCTAGTGCCCACCCAGGCGCTCCAGCCTGGGCCTCATGGAGAGGGAGTGCTGGATCTTGATTCTTCTTTGGTAAGGGAGACCCTGTTACCTGAGGGCATGTGCGGCGCTATCCGCTAGAACGCTCTGAAATGATGGAGATGGTCTGCGGCTACCCTGTCCGGTGTGGTAGCCACCAGCCCCAGGTGACCGAGGAGCACTTGAACTGAATTTTAAATTTTATTCCATTTTAACCGTACATGGCCCCATGTGGCTCGTGGCGGCCTTATTGTGTGGCATGGTCTTTGGGCATCTGCTTAATCCCCTTGCTCAGGTCGCACAGTTCTCTTCATTGTTACCGAGCCTAGGGCAGAAACACGGAACTGCACCTGCTGGCACGTGGATTTTCTCATCTCCCGTGGGGCTCCTGACAAAGAACCCGGGAGGTGCCGGTACCTCGTCCCGCTCACGTGCGTGTTGCTGAGCTGTTGTAACCCTCTGCATGCTGTCACTGTTGCTTTTCTTAGGAAGGGGTTTGAAAAGACCGAGGACACCGTTAGCGAGAGCTCCTCCGAGAGTGAGGAAGACGAAGAACCGCCTGATCACCGTCAGGAAGCAAATGCTGATTTGCCGTCGGAATACTGGCAAATTCAGAAGCTGGTGAAATATTTAAAGGTGAGGAAGAGCTTTTGTCCCTTGTTTGCAATGTTCCCTTTAAATCCTTTTCCAAAAATGTATATTCTTCTTCCAAGTTTATTATATGGTTCTTTCAAATGCAGGTAGTGAGCCTCCCTTTTAAGTGCACCCAGGGGGAGGTCTTACTACCCTGAAGAGAGTGAGGTCGGTCCTCACAGAGCAACCAGGCTGCCCAGATCCGTCCTCTCCGTGGGTGGGGGCAGGTGGGGAGGGGCACGTGAATCACGCGGCAGCGTTGTTCTCCCTTGCCCTTCAGCTGGATGGCGAGGTGGCAGCAGAAATTCCCATCAGTCACAGAGCTTTCCAGTCGCTGCTCTTCTCCTGTAACCGCAGCTAGATAAGGTGTTAAGGCATTCTGCATGCATGCTTGGTGCCCTTGCATTGTCCGCCTGCATACGCGTGTCAGACTTGGATTTGACCGTTTTTGAAAAAGATTCTCACGATTAGTAGAGTTTTAGCTTATTGTACAGTTATCAAAATTAAAATATGAATAAACAAGATTTGCTTAGTGGAAATATACACAGAATTTATGTGCCGTAAAAGCCCAAGCTGCATCCAGAGATTTTTTTGGTGACTTTCACCATTTTATGCATTGCAGCATGGAAAGAGCATGCGTTTTTTGAAGTTGTACTCAGGCTAAGTTCTAGGCTGTGTCGTTTACTAGCAGCATGGCTCTTGAAAAGTTATGGTTTTGATCTTTAATATTCTCAACCCATGGAATGAAATTAATCCTGTAGGATTATTTTAAGGAGTGGGAAAAACATTTGAATCAGGTAGCATGGTGCCTGACCCTTTGTAGGTGCTGAGAATATGTGTATATCTATTGCATAAGATAACATATATGAAAATATTTGACATGATAACTGGTCAAAAAATGTTTTAGTTACTTGAAAGGGAGTGGGAGCAAGGAAAAATGACTTGCCAAAGCCCAGAATAAATAGTCATTTCTGATAATGGATAGTGAGTATTGGTAATACCTAGGCCAGGTCCAAAGCTGTAATTCAGAAAATATGTAGCAACATTTTGACTTAACACAAATGTTCCTTCTGCTTTGCCATGTCTTTGGTGAAATCAACCCAGGGAGTTTGCTAGGGGCTTAGTCTATTGCAGTTTCATCATATCACTGAAACTGGGAGTGACTGAAACAGGCAGTGGAAAATATGCTGCATATTTAAAGATTTTTATGTGACTCCTAAATTGCTAAAGGGTAATTTCCCTGTGCCTTTGAGGTGATGGCAAATTGGCATGTGTAACCTATACGCGCTTTTTGCAAATTAGACAAAAGCCCTCTCTGGATGGATACAGTGTTGGCATAGTGAGCCCAAGAGCTTGGGCTGTAAGAAAACCGTGCCCCCTTCCGCCAGTGGATGTGGTCTCAGCTGGAATTCCCAGCATTTCTCAGAATCGCTTCTATGTTTTTCTGAATCCCGAATCCCAAGAAAAATTAGTCAAAATATTGGGAAAATGGGAAAGAGTATTATAATTCTCCTTTGAGAATTAGAGCTTAATAATCAGCATAGAGACATCACTGGTTCCGAGGAATCCACTGACGTTGTGGAAAGCAAGAGCAGGAAACGAGCAAGGTTAAGGTTAAGGTGGACGTCTGCAGGCCCCAGGAAAGGAGTAAGCAGGAGGAAGGTTGTGAGCCATCCGTCAGCCCTGCTTGCAGCTGCTGCCATGTGATAAGTGTGTGTTCGTGGTTTTGTCTGCTAATAAGGATGAGTCATTCTTGCAAAAATAAATATTAATAAGTTCATGTCCATGGTATACTTTATACAAATCCTGAGTGATGTGCCAAGAAATAACAAGTTTTGAAGGGAAAATAAGTCCTTAACTTTGTCATTTCGACCTGTAATTCTGTGTCATCTTGCCCATTTGTTAGGCGATCTGAATGTTATTTGGCTGCTACCCAGTAATGTTTCCTGGCATTTTCCAGTTCACTATAAATTACAGTTTATCCTTTGTAAACACTTTAGCAGAAAAATATTCAGAGATACTCATTTTGTGGAATAATCCAGCATGAAACCAGAAATTGACCTACAATCAGAATTAGCAAACATACTATCAATTAGCCAAACCAAAATGAGGGCAAGCAGATAACATATTTTCATCATTATAGAAGGAAATGAGGGAACCAGCTGTGGCTCAATTGCTAGAGCCCTGGTTTACCACTTGGGAGGCCCCGGGTTCGGTTTCCGGAGCCTCCTTGAGAAGGCAGACCGCCGTGAGAAGGCAAGCCGCCATGGCAGGGCAAAGGCACCGCAAGCAGGC
>PVKH010038894.1:0-11261 GCA_004027955.1 Chaetophractus vellerosus | reverse complement strand
GCCCGTGGCGGCTTTGCCCTGCCCGCGGCAGCTTTGCCTTGCCATGGCGGCTTGCCTTCTCAAGGTGGTCTGCCTGCTCAAGGAGGAACCCTGGGCCTCCCATGTGGTAAACCGGCACTCTACCAATTGAGCTACAGCCGGCCCTGGAGATTCTTTAGTGTAACAGTGAGACATGGCACCATCAAAATAGCATGCAAGGCGACATTAAGTAAGGATGGCACCTGACCCTGCGGCCAGACCTGGAGCTGGTGCAGGTGCAGGAGTCCACAGTCTGAAAACTCTGAATTTACAGCCTTCAACCAGTGACAGCAATCATCCCATCAGGTGTCCTGCTCCTGGCTCCACCCGGGGAAGGAGAAAGCCCTCAGATCATTTTTGAAGGCTGGGGAGCTGGGGGGTACTCACATAAACCACTATGAGATATGGTCCCTGCTGTCAAGAGTTTATGATCTCCTTGAGCAGACAAGGCTAACAGGCGGGGGAAAAGCAAAGACTGAAATGCTTAGCAAGCAGCTGTATGCCGAGGGGGTTTGGAAGTCCAGCTCCAGAGCCTAGCTGTCTGGGTTCATATACGTGACTTCACTTAGCCTCCTTGTGCCTCAATTTCCTCATTTTGTGAAACAGGAGAAATATTGTGTTGTGAGAGTAAATGAGGCAAAACAGGTGAAACAGATTTTACTGAGTAATGATCCAGGCATTGTTCTGAATCAAATGTTAACTTACAAGCCTTGAACTATGTGGACCAGACTTAGTGGTCTTATGAGAATTTGGATAAGAGATGCTCACTGAATGGTGGAGGGGGCAGCAAAGTTCTCAGGAATGGATTTGAGTTCAGCCTTGAAAACTGCATGGTGGAGGAGAGGGCGAGGGTCAGCAGGAGGAACGGGGCCGGGGGGATGGGGGTTTGCGGAGAGAGTGCCTGGGACAATCTCCTCCTGAGGCCTCGGGTCACCTGGTCTTTCTTTGATCACCAGACTGTTGCCTAAACAGTCGCACACACTTTGATGATAATACTTGCATCCCATGTCCCATAAAACCAACCGATATGTCAAGTGGTCCCTGATGGTAAAGGACCTTCCCTGGGCTCTGGGAGGATAGCATCAAGTTAGGAACCTCTCCTACTCCCTGGCGAGACCCAAGAAAAAGCAGGATGTTTCCCAATCATGACTGAGTTTATTTTTCAGAATTAAGGCCCCCTAAAGAAAAATACCATTTTTATATTTCCTATGCTATGTGCTTTTTTTTGCATAAATGTCAATATACGCTTTCTCATTAAAGAGAGTCTGTATGGAGTTCCACATCTGAAAATTGTAATAATTAATAATACCAGTACTAGTAGTAGCAGCAGCTTAGGATAAGCCAGGCACTGTTCCAAGCATTTATAAGTATAAATTGATTAATTCACTAAAAATGATAACTTCCATTTCTCTAGATTGAACAAAGCTATCCACAAAGCTCTTTTATAATCCAGAGAGCAATCTTCCTCAAAAACTTAATAGCAGTTCCGTTAAGAATTTCTGGACTTAGCATGCTTGATGGCAAAGCTCCAAAATGTGTATATCTATTACAGGCATTGTGCCACACTGATGAAGGATGTATACGTGGGAGGTTGTGGGAGGTGTGGGAAGTGTGGCATATGCGTACTCCTAAAATTTCTGTGTAACATTTATGTAATCAATGTATCCTAAAAAATAAATATATATAAAAAATAAAAAATAAATTTAAAAGAATTTTTTTAAGTGAAAAAAATTTTTTTTTTAATTTCTGGACTTAGTTCTCTGGATAATGCTATTCTCCCATTTCCACAAACACACATTTAATCAAGACAGAAAATACAAGTGATTTTAAATGACTTACAAATTTTAATAAATAGTTGCATTCTGTTTACTAAATTATTACCAGGACTAGTCACTTCCTGAAATGCCACTGCCATATTCTGAAGGATGCTAGCCTATTTTGTCCTTCCTCTTCTTGTTGCTCCACCTCCCTCGATCTAGGTTTCCTTTCCTCTCTAGTCTAACTCAATAGGTTTCTCTGGCTCTGGCCATCTCCGTGTTAACTGGCCCCTAGTATTTAGACGAGATATCTGGCTATAGGTAAAAGCAGTTTCCTCAGAGATCATCATTCTTCAAAATTCACATGACCTCTATCCACTGTCACATGGGGTCTCATCTGGGTGCTGCTTTTCTTTTTCTAAAATTTCTCTCAGGTCCCTTCCTCTTCTAAAATTCTTTGATTCTAATACCTCTGTGGATCCTAACTCGGCATAGGTGCTTAAGGCTGAAGTAGGGAAGAACTCTCCAGGCTGCAGGGTAGAAAGAGTTTGAGCTGCCACAGTATCTCCTTCCCTGTCTTCAGACTGAAAAGGGAGGGGGTGGTTCCTGGCAGCAGTGGTGCCAACTGAAGGATGGCATGCGAGATCAACAAATGGGGCTGGCAGATTGTGCTGGCTTACAGCACCAAACTTCCAAAAACTGCTATGTTCACTGTTTCTGTCTTCTTTCTCGGGGCTGGTAGAGGCATTTTTTTATGCTTTTCACCTCTCTCAAACAGATTGTCCACAGATTTGGGAGCATGGAAGAGGCCAAAATAGAAGGAGTCTCACAGGAGTTTGGCAGAGGTCGTGTTTCCTTATTCCCATGCCAGCACTCCTCCTCTTTTTTTTCCTTTCTTTTTTTAATTAGAGAAGTTGTGGGTTTACAAAACAATCATGCCTAAAATACAAGGTTCCCATATACCAATTATTAACATCTTACACTGGTGTGGTACATTTTTTACAACTGATGAAAGCACATTTTTATGATTGTACAATTAACTATAGTCCTTGGTTTAACATTTGTGTTGTGCAGTTCCTTGTTTGTTTTTAAATTTTTATCTATTAACATACATAAAACTTAACATTTTCCTTTTCAACCACATTCAAATATATAATCCAGTGCGTTTTTGTTCACAATGTTGTGCTATCATCACCACCATTCATTACCAAAATGTTTCCATCATTCCAAATAGAAGCTGTACATTTTAGGCCTTACCTTCCTATTCCCTACCCCCACCTCATCCCCTGGTAACCTATATGCCACATTCTGAACCTATGAGTTTGCTTATTCTAATTATTTCATATGAGTGAGATCACACAATATTTGGCCTTTTGTGTCTGGCTTATTTCATTCAACATGATGTCTTCAAGGTTCATCCATGTTGTTGCATGTTACAGGACTTCATTCCTTTTTACAGCTGAATAACAGTTGTATATATATATATACCACATTTTAAAACTCCATTCACCAGTTGATGGACACTTGGGTTGCATCCATCTTTTGGCAATTGTGAATAATGGTGCTATGAACATCAGTGTGCAATTATCTGTTCAAGTCCTTGCTTTCACTTCTTTTGTGTATAGACCTAGAAGTGGGATTGCCAGGTCATATGGTAAATCTATACTTAACTTCCTGAGAAATTACCAAACTCTATTCTATAGCAGCTGTACCATTTTACAGTCCTACCACCAAGGAATGAATATTCATATTTCTTGATATCCTCTCCAAGACCTGTAATTTTCTGTTTTATTAACAGTAGCTGTTCTAGTGGGAGTGAAATGGTATCTCATTGTGGTTTTGATTTTCATGTCCCCTAATGGCTAATGATCTTGAGCATCTTTTCATGTGCTTTTTAGCAATCTGCATATATTCTTTGGAGAAATGTCTTTTACCAGTTTTTAAATTGGGTTGTGTTTTTGTTGTGTTGGAGGATTTCTTAATATTTTTTGGATATTAAACCCTTATCAGATATGTGGTTTCCAAATACTTTTTCCCATTGTGTAGGTTGTTGTTTTACTTTCATGATAAAGTCCTTTGAGGCACAAAAGATTTTAATTTTGATGAGGTCCCATTTATCTATTTTTTCTTTTGTTGCTTGTGCTTTGGGTATAAAGTCTAAGAAACCATTGACTAACACAAGGTCCTGAAGTTGCTTCCCTACATTTTTTTCTAGGAGTTTGATTGTTCTGGCTCCTATATTTAAGTCTCTGATTGATTTTCAGTTGATTTTTGTATATGGTGAGAGGTAGGGGTCCATCTTCATTCTTTTGCAAATGGAGATCCAGTTTTCCCAGCACCATTTGTTCAAATGATTATTCTTTCCCAATTGAGCAGTCTTTGCCACCTTGTCAAAAATCAGTTAGCCATAAATGTGGGGGTTGATTTCTGAACTCTCAATTCTATTCCATTGATCTATATGTCTGTCCTTATGCCAGTACCATGCTGTTTTAATTACTGTGGCTTTGTAATAAATTTTAAGATCAGGAAGTGTGTATCCTTCAATAACACAAGTTTTCTAAGTGTTTTTATCAAGAAGGAGTGCTGCCTCTCTCTGATGCCCAGCTTTCATGCTGCTTCAGGTCCAGTGTTATCAAGCCTGGTCTGTCCTGCCACATCTCAGTCACGGGCAGTCACCCACGTAGGAGGTCAGCCCTCCCCACCACCTAAGGACACTGGCTAGAGGCTGCCCCAGGACATTCACTGTAGAAGGAAAGGGACCTGCAGGCTATAACAGATATCACATATTTGTAAATAGTATTTGTAATTAGATCTCTGAGTTTAGTTGTCCACTTTCCCTAACTCCTGCAAGGTTTGAAGGCTAAGTGTTGGTGTGCCCATTTTACAGATAAAAGTAATTTATTGAGTAAATTACTTACTTGAAACTTAAAAAAAGAAGGAGTGCTGAATTTTGTCAATTGCCTTTTCTGCATCAATTGAGATGATCGTGTGTTTTTCCCCCTTCATTCTGCTAATGTGATATAATACATTAATTGATTTTCTTATGTTAAATCACCCTTGTATATCTGGAATAATTTCCACTTGATCATAGTATATAATTCTTTTAATGTGCTGTTGGATTCGGTTTGCTAGTTTATTGTTGAGGATTTTGCATCTATATTCAAAAAGGATATTGGTCTGTAATCTTCTTTCTTCTGCCACTTTGCTATTGAGTCTTCATAAGCCATACCTGTTTTATTCTTCAATTCTTTCACTAATGCCTACTTTCATATTTGATTTTTTTGTATTGTACTATATTGAGCCCCTTATTTCTATCTGCAAATATTTTTCATGTTTTCCTTGTAGTTACTATGTACACACACACACACACACACTGTGGCTAACATCCTAAATACATAATAATCATGTTTGACTTGATACCAACTTGACCTCAAGAACATGCACATGCACTGTTCCTATATCCCTATGCCCCCCCATGTTTTTGTACTTGTTACAGATTATATCTCTGTATATTTTATGTCCAAAACCATAGATTTATCATTACTTCTTATGCACTTGTATTTTAACAAGTTTGGAATTAAGAAGTGGAGTAATATATCAAAAAATACAAGAATACTGGTGCTTATCATTACCCAAATGGTTAACAGTATTGGAAGTCTTTACTTCTTTCTTTCTTTTTTTATTAAAGATTTATTTATTTATTTCTCCCCACCCCCTTATTGTATGCATTTGCAGTACCCTCATCTTCCTTTTTTTAGGAGACACTGGGAACCGAATCTGGGACCTCCTGTGAGTGGGGGGGGAGGTGCCTAATCACTTAAGAGACCTCTGCTCCCTGCTTTGTTGGGTTTCTCATTATGTTTTCCCTCCTTCCATCTCTTGTTGTGTCATCTTGTTGCATCAGCTCGCCATACCAGCCCATCATGTCAGCTTGCTGTCTTGCTCGTC
Source organism: Chaetophractus vellerosus (assembly GCA_004027955.1). Classification (NCBI taxonomy): domain Eukaryota; kingdom Metazoa; phylum Chordata; class Mammalia; order Cingulata; family Chlamyphoridae; genus Chaetophractus; species Chaetophractus vellerosus. The sequence continues at coordinate 5,538 of PVKH010038894.1, read as the reverse complement.
TTCTTTAGGAGGCACCAGGAACCAAACCCAGGACCTCCCATGTGGTAGGTGGGAGCTCAATCACTTGAGCCACATCCACTTCCCAGGAGGTCTTTATTTCTTCATGCCATTTTGAACTGCTGTCTAGTGTCCTTTCCTTTCAATCTGCAGAATTCCCTTTTCAGCATTGCCTGCAGGGCAGGTCTAATGGTGATGATCTCCCCCAACTTTTTTCTGGGAATGTCTTGATTTCTCCTTCATTTTTTAAAAACTTTATTTCTCCCCACCCACCCTTGTTGTTTTATACTCACTGTCTGCTCTCTGTTCTTCTGTGTCTGCTTGTCTTCTCTTTAGGAGGCACTGGGAACCAATCCTGGGAACTTCTGGAGTGGGAGAGAGGAGCTCAATCTCTTGCACCACCTCAGCTCCCTGGTCTGCTGTGTCTCTTATTGTCTCTCCTCTGTGTCTCTTTTTGTTGCGTCATCTTGCTGCACCAGCTCTCCGTGTGGGCCAGCACTCCTGCATGGGCCAGCACTCCATGTAGACCAGCTTATCAATCAGGCCAGCACGCTGCGTGGGCCAGTTTGCCTTTCACCAGGAGGCCCCGGGAATTGAGCCCGGGACCTCCCATATGGTAGACAGGAGCTCAATTGCCTGAGCCACATCCATTTCCCTCTCCTTCACTTTTGAAGAAAGTCTCACCAGATGTAAAATTCTTGATTGGTGTTTTAGTTTGCTAAATGTTGCTGGGAGCAATATACCAGAAATGGGTTGGCTTTTACAATGGGAATTTATAAGGTTAAAAGCTTACAGTTCTGCGGCTGTGAAAGTGTCCAAATTAAGACATCAGCAGGAGATGTTTTTCCCCAAGCTGCAGCTGTGGGTGATCAGGCACATGGCAGGTCACAATGGCGCCACTTTATCACCTCTCCCCCTCTCCTCTGGGTCTCATTGCTTTCAGTTTCTGGCTAAAGTTGCTTCCTCTCAGCTTCTGGCTCCTGGGGTCTTCTCTCTCCACTTCCTCTCTGTGTTCCTCTCTGTCTCTGTGGCCTTTTTTCTGTGTCTGCAGCTTTTCATTCCTCCATTTATAAAGGACTCCAGTAAGAGGATTAAGATCTACTCTGGGTCACACAATCTAATCAAAGGCATTTAAGTAATTTAACCAAAAGCTCCCACCTACAAGAGGTTTAGATACACAGGAATGGATTAGCTTTAAGAACAGGGTTTTCTGGGGTCCACAAAAGCTTCAAACTGCCACAGTTGGCAATTATTTTCTCTCAGCACTTTAAATATTTCAACCTATTGCCTTCTTGCCTTCATAGTTTCTTATGGGAAACCAGTGCTTAATCTAATTGGGATTCTCTTATACCTAACACGTTACTTTTCTCTCACAACTTTCAGAACTCCTTCCTTGTTCTTTGCATTTGAAAGTTTGATTAGTATGTGGTAGGGCATGTTTCTCTTCAAATTTATCCTGTTCAGTGTTTTCTGGGCTTCTTGGAAGTGCATATTCATGTCTTTTGCTACATTTGGGATGTTTTCTGGCATTATTCCTGTTGATATTCCTTCTATCCCTTTCTCTCTCTCTTCTCTTTCTGGGACTCCCATAATGCATATATTGGTTTGCTTGATGGTATCCTGGAGATCCCTAAGGCTATTTTCACTTTCAATAATTCTTTTTTTTTTTTTTTCCTGCTCCTCAGCTTGACTCATTTCTATTGTCTTATCTTCAAGTTCACTGATTTTTCATTCTGCCAGCTTTAATTTGCTGTTGAAACTCCCCTGGGAATTTTTAATTTCAGTTAGTGTGGTCTTCAACTACAGTAATTCTGTTTGATACCTTTTTAAATTTTTTTATTGAGATTCTCATATTGTTCATTCATTGCTTTCCTGATATCTTTTAGTTCTTTCTCTGTGTTTTTCTTCATCTCCTTGAGCATATTAAAGATCATGTTTTTAAAGTCTTTGCCCAATATGTCCACAATCTGGTTTTATTCGTTGATATTTCTGGATTTTTATCCTCTTCCTTTGGATGGGCCATCATTTCCTGTTTATCTGTCTTGTAGACTTGTTGTACACTATACATTTCAATAGTTAAAATATTAACCCTGGGATTTATTCCCTGAGATGTCTGTTTCTTGAGTTTGTAACTATGTGGTGACATGGCAGAGATTTCTTGAGTGTCGAGCTAAAAAACCAAGCCAAACAAGCAAAAAGCACCTCTCACCATCTTTGCAAATTGGTTTTTGTATTGGCTGGTGCTCTCCATCAGAGTTCAGCCCTCCTATCAGGAAGGTCAGCCCAAAGCGAATGCAAGGTGCAGGGTCCTCTGTCTTTTCTGGGCCTGTGTCTTTTCCTGGACTTGTGCTTGTTCATGGTCTAACAGTTTCCAGTTTACAGTAGTTTAAATGCCCCCTCTATTTGCCAGGAAACAGAACTCCCTCTTCTGGGTGTTTCACTGGCCTGATAAAGTAGGTAGGGTAAGCCTTTGCCCCAGGCCATCTGCCTTGGTAGTTTCTTACACTGATTTGGTTGTCTTAAGCTGCCTTTGCCTGGAGGGCAAATTCTGGAAGGAAGCACATTGGAGAGGAGTTTCCCAAGTCAGTCTTTCACAGTTGGAACAAGGTTAGGGACCCACAAGGGAGCACTGGCTGTCTCCAAAGTGCCCTGGAGAGGGGCTGAGGGAAGGGGCCAGGAGGATGCCAGGAGCTTCTTCCACAGCTCCCCAAAGTTTACCTTCTTCACTCAGCTCCTGCCCAGCAAATGCAGCCCTTCAACTGTCTTCCTCAGCTCTGAGGGAGCATGACTTTAAGTCTCCTCCACCACCTTTGCCTGGGGCAGATCAGAACAATGGCTGCCCTCAGCGTCATGCCCTCCCTGATCCAAAGTCGCTCAGCAAAAGCAGTGCTTAATCCTCCCAGTCCCCTTGCCAGACCTTGGAGAAGTGGATTTTATCCCTCTCTGATACCAGCAAGCTATGCCAGGGGCCAGTCCTCACTGCTCCCCAATGTGAGAGTGGCGGATGGGCGATGATAAATGTGGAGCCTTTCACTGGTATTTAACGTAATTCACAGCCTTTCCTCCCACTCTTCCCTGGATGCTAGACAGTGCCCTACTGGACTCTGGAGTTTTGAAATAGTTGATTCAGACAGTTCCTGCCTGCTTAATAGTTATTCTAGTAGACAGGCTGATTCCTGGAGCTTCCTATTCTGCCATCTTCCTCCAATCCTCTCTCCCAGTGCTGGTCTTGACTCATCTAGAACCCTTAAAGAGGCAGCTGAGCAAGAGGGCTTTGCAGGGCTCCTTCTGTCACCATGGGTGGCTTCTGTTTCCAAATCGTGCACTCTAAAATTCTCCCCCACTACAAAGAGAACTGCTTTGTGTAGTATTATAAAGAGGTTATTTGTGGTTCCATTGTCCAAGCTATCTCAAGTCTCCAAAATATCACTTAATCATTCTAAAACAATTTGTAAAAATTAGACAAAGGTCATTTTTTTTATAGTGACCACCAATTCCACAGCAGAAAATGGTTTCATTAATATGCCATTCTCCCTTGAGGTGAAAAATTTACTCCTTTATTCATATGCAGTATGTGGGGAAAATCAAACATGAACTTTTAGAGCATTTTTATTAAGTTTAACACATACCACAACTATATGGTCTTAAAATAGCAAAATGAAGATGAATCAAGACAGATAATTTTTTTAAAAGAAGACAGTCTAGTATAACCAGTTGAGATTGACTCTCAAATTTTACTTGAAGCAGAATCAGCCTAGGAACAGCTACAGCCAACCAGAGCTTACAAAAGAGGAACACCTGCTGTTGTAAGAAGCCTGACCTTAATTGTGTATTCCATCCAGAACAGGAGTTCTTAACGTTTTTTATCCAACGAACCCTTTTGCCAGTCAGGTGAAAACTATGGACCCCTTACTAAGTCCACACTATACTGTGTATTATTTAATAAATATATCACACCCACACCAACATGTACCCACAAGAATAATGGTGTTTTTTTTGAATTTCAATTCAAGCTCATGGACCACTTGTTAAGAACTCCTGATCTACAGTCTGTTGGATGTTCTCTTTAGTTTAGCATGTGTTGTACTGCTAATGAGCAAGCATGTTATGCAATCTGACTGGGTTCCACAGCCTTTAAATAAAATTACTTTAACTAGAACAAAACAAGAAGCAGGACACAGCTGAACAGAATGGTCTGAGTCAAATTCCAACAACAATAGTAGCTGCTGTTGACTATTACTCTCCAAGTGAGAGATATTGGCCTAAGCCAATGAACAAGGTTTCACCGCACTCAAAGATGTGGAAACCGAGGCTTCAAGAGACTCACTTACCCCAAAGTCAAACACGGGTGAAGAGAAGGGCCAGGATTTGAACAATCACCTCATTTTTTTATTTCCAAAACTCCACCTCCAGCCCAAATCTCCAATTCAAATCCCTCATTCCCAACGATCTTCATTTTACCAATCTCAGATTGAACCCTAGTGCCATCTTGATTCCTCTGTATCTCATTTCCCCCACCAACCAGCCACCAAGTCCTCTAAACTCATTCATACCCCTTTCCATACCCACCGGTTAACCTGCCTGTAGACTACTTTCAGAGATCCTTTACAGGCTCCTCCCTCTATGGTCAGCATTAATACCACTTCTAGAAGCACAGCTCTTACGTCATTCCTTTGCTCAAAAACACTTAAAAACTACCACTGCCTGTTAAATAAATGTTAACCCCATGTAGCAGTTTGATATTATTTATGAATTCCAAAAATAGATATTGGATTATGTTTGTGAACTGGTCTTTTCCTCTGGGCATATTAGTTTATATTGGATTCAGAGGTTTCACTTTTACTTGATTGGGCCACATCAGTAGGACGTTGAGTCCCTGCCCCCTTGGTGGGCAAGGACACACAGAGAAGCTGCACTGCAGAGAAGGGAGTTTGGAGTTTTAGTGCTGGAGCCCTGAGAAGTAAACACACAGAGGATTAAGAGCAGCGGAGCCTGGAGAGAATCAAGCTCCAGGGAGAGAGAGCTGATCACCTGATAGCCTGCAGCTGGCCTTGTGGAGCCAGCAGGGCAGCTGAGCCTAGAGAGAAAGGAGCCCAGGGAAGAGAGGAACCTAGGAAGCCTGAACTCTTGGCGGATGTTGGCAGCCAACTTGCTCCAACACATGGCGATAGACTTTGGTGAGGGAAGTAACTTATGCTTTATGGCCGGGTAACTGTAAGCTTCTACCCCAGATAAATACTCTTTATAAAAACCAACCGATTTCTGGTATTTCACATCAGCACCCCTTTGGCTGACTAATACACCCCACATCTGATGCACCGTCTGGCCCCATGAGACCACTGCTGCATTTCCTCACATCACTGCCCCACAGCCAACACAGGTGAGCGCATTCCTCTCATTTTAAGCGCACACCTTAAAATGACAGATGTGCACAATGTTGACCATGGGGAAGAAGCAATATCAAGCCGACATAGAATAAGCTATGTTCAGCAGACTCCACTTAACTTACTTGGGAGAGGACTACTACTAAGCAAAGGAAAA
>PVKH010038893.1:0-11257 GCA_004027955.1 Chaetophractus vellerosus | reverse complement strand
CTTTGGGTTTCCTTCTTCTCATGAGGCTCCATTGTCCCAACCTCTTGAAGCTGCATTTCTCAAAGTCCTCTCTCTCCTGGCATAGGACTTTCCTTTCAAGGCTTACTATATCAGTCTCTGCTCTCTTCCCAATGTCAGCTGTAAGCTATCAGGCATAATGATGTATCTATTCTTGGGGCTTTATTTGTTTGAGCCTTCTTCTTTCTGTCACATGGCCAGATAAAGAAATGACAACTTTCTCCCCCTTGTGTCTCCTTGAATGAGTGTCTATTTATATCAGATCCAACAAGGTGGCAGGGTCTCAATTTAAATCATGGCCTCTGACATTGTAAATCAAAAGCCCTAATCTTAATAAGTAATGCAATCAAAGTCACCTCAGCTGAATTTAATACAATCAAAGGATATCACACCCAGAGGAATAGATTAGTTAAGAAATATGATCTTTTTCTTTTCGTGATTCATAAGATCACCTCAAAGTGCCACATAACTTCCCTAAAATACCAAACTGTTTAAATAGGATTTCTCACAGTATCCCTTCATCCTATATCTTCTGAGCCTCCTAATACCACGAGGATTTTAGGACATGGCAACGATGTGATGACACATTTAGTTCTGATATTTTTGATGCAGGGGATTTTCATGTCAAGATTGGCATTAAGGGAGCTATTGATTGCTTCTTTTTGATCAAACACATGATAAAATATATACTTACATTTCTTGATTAATATCCAAATCCATGGGACTGAGATCTGGAACCCAGTATTGAGTGAATTACATTATTAGGTATCACATGTGGAAGAACCAAGATGATTTAGAACAAGTGTATCCAGGACATCATATGCAGGGTAGAATAGGATGGGAGTGGGAATCCAGAAGACAGCAATGTATATTGAAGACCAATGCTAGTGCAAAATCAAGAATAAATATATCTTGGAATGTCCAGACTGCTTTTTCTGGTGATGGAGACCTAATTCCAGATGTATCCATATAATTTGGAGTAACAGAATTGAAAATCTTTGAAAATCATGGTCTCATTAATTAATACAATTCAGTGATTTTCATGTTCTTTTATGTACAACGAAGATATCCATATCATCTTTATTAGTCAGAGAAGTGAAGTCTTCTGACATTTTGATCCTGGGAGAGGAGAAGCATCTCCCTGTTTCTCTTGAACTATACTTCTTCTTCCTGTAGATTGGTTGGGATTAATCCCAGGTGAAAGCCTTGGGATTCATGACAGATAGGTCTGAAATTCAAGGTCATGAATTGAGTCTGAAGGTTCTTTCTACATTTTCAGCTTTGCTCACCTACTGTTGTCTGGTTGTGAGTGAAATTCCAGAGGAATAATGTGTCATCTGAGCTAATGACAATGCAACCACAGGTGAGTAGGAAATTTTTCTTTAAGTGAAATTGCACCTCTGTTGCCATAACACCATCATATTTCTTCTATTGGCAAGAATATTCCAAGTGCATTCTGGAGCTTTTCGAGTATCTGATCTTAAATTGTTCTTATAGGACTCTAGAAAAATGATGATAATTTAGGAACTTCTCTGTAAGTAATCTCCTTCTAACCATTACAGTAGATTGTTCATGTCCCCATTAAAACTGTATATTCCTTGAAGAGATAGAGATGTTTTCATTTTCTCACCCAACCCATGGCCTTATTGAACTAATGCCCTCCTGAATCATGTTAGTGCCTAAAATTGGCTTATACATGCAATGAACAGTGTTTATGTGGGGTAGAAGCTTACAGTCAGAAGACCCTACATAGTCCAACTCAAGGTACCATAAGAGATACTTTCTTATACAAAGTAATTTGCCACATGTTGAAGCAAGATCATGAGCACTATCTGTGAGGCTTCAGCCTTCCTTCTTTTATCTTAAGGCTCTGTGGCCCCCACCTTTTCTGATATTAGCTGTAGGCTGGCATAAGACTAATCTCTTTTCCCCAGGCTCATTTCTTTCCTGGATCAGCTTCTCTGTTCTCTTCACAAGGTCACCTGTAAACTATCAGGCCCATCTCTCTTCCCTAGCTGCAGGATCTTCTGTGTATCTTCTCTGTGTGTCTACTTCTGTGTGAGAGTCTATTTTATCAGCCAATGAAGGGGATGGGGATTCAACCCTTCACACTCTAGTTGTAACATGATTTAGTCAAACATCTCAGCTGAACTTAATACAATCAAAGTGTTAACACACCCAGAGGAACAGACCAGTTTACAAACCAATCTCTTTTTGGAATTCATAATCTCAAACTTCCACACCTGCAAATCTCCAGAGTTCACCTGCTCCTTCCTCCAACCCTCCCCCAAGTTCCATGTACAGTTCAACCCAACTTCCCACATTACTCCCCCTCACACACAAGCACTGCCAAACCCATCACATCACTGCACCACTCTCATGTCCATCCAGTGCCCAACCACACACTTCCTTCCACGTTATCATAGATTTTGCTCATATGGGTATGGGCTCACTACATTCTTCTCCCTTTCTGTTTCATTAAACTTGTCTTCCAGACTTTAGCTCTATGAGTCTGCTCAATTTGCTTAAGTCATTTCAGTGAGGTCATGTAATATTTTCCCTTTTTGCACTGGCTTTTTTCACTCAGCATAAGTTCTTCAAGATTCATCCATGTTATCCTGGGTGTTAATACTGCATTCCTAATAGTTCTATGAATTGAATGTAGATAGAGAACACTTTACACATTAGCTGATTGGATTTGGCAATATGCATAACTATTTGTTAAATGATTTTATAAACTAGAGGAAAATGAGTTCATATATACAGAGAAATAATTTAACCATACTTGTTTAAAAATGACATATCATCTATATTACTTGCCTTATGATGAGCCTGTACATTACCTTGAAATTGGTGTAAACAAGTGTTTTTGTTATGAACGGTCAAATTTAAGTTGGATAATCAACATCAGGAAGTCATGATTACAAAATTACTGGGAAATTTACAGGTGGATTTCACACCACATGCAATATGATATTCCTTTACAATGGAGTTTTACATATTCAGAATTTGTATGTATTTGTAAATGTATCAAAAAGGCAGGTTGTAGTTAAGCATGGAGTGTGACTTTAAAAATTTTGTGCTTCATATACATAGTTTCTTCTCAGTGCTGACATTTTGAGCATCACACTCAGGACATGCGTAAGGATAACCCTGTGTCAACCCAAATTTCTGTAATATTGTAGGAGTTAGTGACCTTCAAAGACGTGACTGTAGACTTCAGTGAGGAAGAGTGGGCCCTCCTAAACACATCCCAGAGAAAACTTTTCAGAGATGTGATGGTGGAAATTATCAACCATCTTGTCTCAGTGGGTGAGTCTCTCAAAAATTATCCTCTATATATAGCTATCTCTATCCACCATCTATTTAAATTATTTATCTACTATCTACTTATATATTTAGCATATATTGTCTTCAATCTATTTATTCAAATACTTAGATCAGTTTCTCCACATTGGTGCTTAATCTTTATATTCTTTAATATTAAAGTATTACTTTTTATATTTTCATACTTTGTATTTTTTAATAGTGCCCACAACTGCATAAATGAAATTTGTTTTCTCACTTTTTTACTTACATCTATTTCACCACAATAGAAATTAAGTTCTTGAGCAGAACTTAATTTCTTTCTTGCATCTCAATTTCCAACATTCAGTGCAGCATTGAGAAATCAATGAATAATTTTTGAATGTATAAATAAGTGGTTATTTTGAAATAAATATTCTGCTCCAAGTGCTATGCTGAGTCTACAGAACACAGTACTAAACACAACATATATATCCTTTCTCATAGAATTTAGATCATTCTGTGGAGTTTATGATTATTGGATTATTTTTTAGCATTATAATAGAATCTCCCCTTTTCATCCTAAAAATAGAATAATAACAGAATTTTGCCCCTTTTAGGATATAAAGGATTATGCCATCTCTCTTTGAGCTTGTGCATATTCATTAAACACCTGTAGTCCCAAATGAAATGGGCACAAGGACAAGGCTAGCATCTTTTCTGTTGAAATATTGTCAATATTCTATGATCAAGACACTGTTGCAGTATTGACTTTAATCCTTAACTTATTCTTTGGTAACCTGTCATGGACTTGAAAGTAGTTTACTGATATTAACACAACTCAAAATTCAGGTATCTTTGTTTCCTACAAACAGGATATCAGGTCTGCAAATCAGATGTGCTTTCCCCATTGGATCAAGGAGAAGAAATGTGGAGAGAAGGTATAGGACTTCCCCAAAACGAGGTTCCAGGTGAGCACTAACTACCTGTGCATCAGTAAAAAGGCGCCACATAAGATACTGTGTATGTGCTTGAAAAAATAAATTTCAGGTTTCCTTAAGTGAGTTATGATTTCTGAAATGTAGGTAAGCATATTGGGGAAATTTCCATCATATATGGTCATTATTCCACAACATTGTCCTGTTCCATTCAAGTGTGATTGATTTTGGGAAAAGGATATTCATTTGTTAATGCAATTAAGCTTTCATATAATTTTCCTTTTCCTTATCCTAATCTTGGAAGATTTCCCTCTATTTTACCACCCAGTCATCCCAATTTCTTTTTATTTTTCTCATATTTCAATCCTGAAAATATTTTCTGTTTGTAATTTCCTATACCGATTTCTTCTGCCTTGAATATTCATTAATTTGATAGTCTTTCCCAACTAAGTGGGAATGTTTGAAACATAATGATAAGGATATTTACAAATTTTCAACATTTTCATTCCCCTAATGCCGCTTGAACAATTTACTGTGATTTTTTCAACTATTACAGGCAAGGAAAGTGCCTTTAAAAATCAAGAAATGATAGAAATGATATTCACCCATGCTTTCTCCAGGAAAGACACTTCTAACAGCATTTCTTTGGTAAGCTTCATTTTGTGAACCCTAGTTTTCCAAATAGATACCTGGGCATGGGATGAATTAGGAATTAAGTAGAACCACCTAAATGTAATCAATGTTCAGATTAAGTACTAATTCAGCAAAAGTCTATCATAGAGAAAAAATAACCTGGATAAAATCTTACCCAAATTCATATAAAAAGATGATTGCATAAAAATAGTTCACAAATATAATCTTTGAAACATTATAAAGTTCAAAATTGATCAACTAGCTCTCCAGTTGGATAAATGTAATAGAGAAATTATCTCTTCATGAAGGAGAATAATGTGCACATGAAACTAACAAGGGAAATATTTTAATTGGAAACTATCACTTAGAATTAATCTAGACTAAATATGTAGGTTAATGAAGAAATTCATATATATGGTCAAATCTTTAATATTGTCTCATCTAACTTCACACAGCAGAGATCCTACATTCAAAAGAATTCCTTTAAATGTAATTATTTGCAAGATGGTTCCACTCACAGTTCCACAGTGGCTCAACATGCATTAATTTCCATGACAAAGCAAACAGATTTCACCATAACACATGGAAACGCCCTCAGTGAATGTCATCTCTGTGTGCAAGCCTTCAGTGAAAGTTCTAATCTTCAAACACCTGAAAGAACTCACAGTGGAGAGAAATCTTATGAATGTCTTCTGTGTGGCAAGGCTTTCAGCCAAAGTACTCTTCTTCAAATAGCTGAAAGGACTCACACTGGAGAAAAACCCCTTGATTGTCATCTATGTGGGAAAGCCTTCAGTGAAAGTTTTAGTCTTCGAAGGCATGAGAGAATTCACACTGGAAAGAAACCACATGAATGCCTTTCATGTGGGAAAGGATTCAGTGAAAAGTCTCATCTTCGAGAACAAGAGAGGACTCACACTGGAGAAAAACCCTATGAATGTCATCTATGTGGGAAAGCCTTCAGTGGAAGTTCTAGTCTTCGGCGACATGAAAAGATTCACACTGGAGAAAAACCCCATGAATGTCATCTCTGTGGGAAAGCCTTCAGTGAAATTTCTTATCTTCGAAAACATGAGAGAACTCACACTGGAGAAAAAAAACATGAATGTCATCTCTGTCAGAAAGCCTTCAGTGAAATTTCTTATCTTCGAAAACATGAGAGAACTCACACTGGAGAAAAAAACCATGAATGTCATCTCTGTCAGAAAGTCTTCAGCAAAATTTCTTATCTTCGAGAACATGAGAGAACTCACACTGGAGAAAAACCTCATGAAGGTCATTTATGTGGGAAAGCCTTCATTGAAAGTTCATATCTTCGAGAACATGAGAAAACTCACAGTCATCTCTGTGAGAAAGCCTTCGGTAAAATTTCCTATCTTCGAGAACATGAGAGAGCTCACACTGGACAAAAACCCCATGAATGTCATCTCTATGGGAACGCCTTCAGCAAAATTTCTTATTTTCGGGAACATGAGATAACTCACACTGGAGAAAAAACCCATGAATGTCATCTTTGTGGGAAAGCCTTCAGCAAAATTTCTCACCTTCGAAAACATGAGAGAACTCACACTGGAGAAAAAACCCATGAATGCCACGTATGTGGTAAAGCCTTCATTAGAAAATCTCATCTTCGAGAACATGAGAGTACTCACACTGGAGAAAAACCCTATGAATGTCATCTATGTTGGAAGGCCTTCAGCAGAATTTATCATCTTCAAAGACATGTGAGAACTCACACTGGAGAAAAACCTCATGAATGTCATCTATGTGGGAAAGCCTTCAGTGAAAGTTCTCATCTTCGACAACATCAGAGAACTCACACTGGAGAAAAAACCCATCAATGTCATCTCTGTGGGAAAGCCTTCAGTGGAAGTTCTAGTCTTCAGAGACATGAGAAAAGTTACTGCAGAAAAAGCCTACAAATATCATCTCTGTGGGAAAGCCGTCAGTAAATATTCTTGTCTTCAAGGACATGAGAGATCTCACACTGGAGAAAAACCTCATGAATGTCATCTCTGTGGGAAAGCCTTCAGTGAAAGTTCTTATCTTCAAACACCTAAAGAACTCACACCGGAGAGAACCTTATGAATATCTTCTGTGTGCCAAAGCTTTCTGAAGTTCTCATCTTTGTGAACATGAGAGAACTCACACTGGAGGGAAACCCTATGAATGTCATCTGTGTTGCAAAACTTTCAGTGAAAATTCTCATATTTGAAAATATGAAAAAAACTAAACTGGAGAGAAACCCTATCAATACCATCTTTGTGGGAAAACTTTCATTCAAATTGCTTATCTTCAAAGACATGAAACAGCTCACACTGGAGAGAAACCTATTGAATGTTGTCTGTGTGGTAAAGCTTTCATTCAACTTTTTCAATGTAGAACACATGAGCAAAATCACACTGGAGAGAAACCATAAGAATGCCATCTTTGTGGTAAAACCTTTGTGGCTTATTCTAACTTTAAACTACATGGGAAATTCACACTGGCGGGACAATCCATGGGCATCATATGTGCAGTAAGGCTTTCAGTCATCTTTCCCACCTCTGAAACCATGACAGAACTCACTAGAGAGAAACCGCATGAATATCATCTATGGGTGGGGTTCCAGCTGTAGCCCAGTGGGTAGGGCCCCGGTTTTCCACATAGGAGGCCCCGGGTTTGGTTCCCAGGGCCTCCTTGAGCAGGCAGACCGCCTTAAGAAGGCAAGCCACCGTGGGCAGGGCACAGCTGCCGCAGGTAGGGCAAGCCCCCGTGAGCAGGTAGGCCACTGCACAGTGAGCTGACTCTGCAGGTCGCCGCATGGACTGGGGGGAACAAGCAGACATGGAAGAATGCAAGAATGAACACAGCAAGAACAAGCAGTAAGGAGGGAATATGTAATAAAAAAAATTATTTATATATATATCATCTATGTGGGAAAGCCATCAATGAAATTTCTAGTCTTTGAAGACCTGAGAGTATTCACACTGGAGAAAAACTCCATCAGTGTCTTCTATGTGGGAAAACCTTCAGTTTAAGTTGTAGTCTTCAAATGCATGAGCGAGCTCATGCTTGAGAGAAACTGCATTAATCTCATTTATGTAGGGAAGCTTAAAGTTGACATTCCCACTTCAACAGCATGGGAGAATTCACCCTGGAGAGAAACCCAGTGAATTTCATCTGTGTAAGAAAGCTTTCACTCATAGTTCTGCCCTCAGTCAACATGAGAGAATACATGATGAAAAGAAACCATAAGAATATTATCTATATGGCAAAACCATAATGTTTCTAACCTCAAGTAACATGAGATTACTCATATTTGAGAGAGTCAGTGGAGTTTCTTTATGAAAAAATCCTTATTTTATATAGAGAACTTACCTTTTGTAACTATACCTTTTTACTGGTAAAAACTGGAAATTAAAATGTACACCTTGAAAAATAAATAAATAAAATAAAGACTGCAGCTGTGCAGACATCTCCTCCCTTCCCAATCCCATTTCCTCCCTTAACTCCAACTGTCTAAGAGTTTGTTGGAAGACTGGTTTAGATGCAAAGCAGCCAAGCCTCCTGCATTCAGTCTTGTTGATAAGGATTGTAGTGGTACCGTCATTGTAAAGTTAAGATAATAAGAGGATAGATCCTTTCTAGGCTTTTCTCCATACTTATCTTTCATATCCCATATCTTCTCTGTAAAACCTTGTCATTTCATTTTTGCATCTGGTTCTCCACCTTCAGTTCTAATAGTCTGCTGAATAATGATCAGCCTATCACTAAAAACAAGATAGGTCTGGGTGGCCTGACTAAAGTTATGTCTTTTTCCAGAAGGAGAAGAGACACAAGAAGTCATGCTGCAGCAGAGTATATACCAGGTAGTGGAAATTCTTCCCTCATTGAGCTCATCATGGATACACTCTTCCAAATTCCTGGAATTCATGAGGGGATTCTCAGTGTCCCATTTATTGCCAATCATCCTTCAGAGGATGTAGAGAGCATGACCCAGTTGCCCACCTACAGGCCATTACCTCTATCTAGGCTAGTAGGGAATGGATGAAATGTCTGTTTAGCCCACAAAGCTACCAATACTATTTTGCCCAAGATGCGCCTGTACAAAAGAAATGCAAGAGCAATGAAAATAATGGACAAAAAATCAACCTACTCTACTCCATATTTCCCCATGCACTCGGATTTCAGCACCAAAATCTGGAGAGCAAGTTGCTTTACAGTGCATCACCAAACTCAAGGACAGTCACAGTAACAACTTTTAATAAATGAGCACTATTATCTGAACGCACAAAGGGTTCAGAAGAGCAAGGGAAAATTCCATCATGGTCCATCTTCCAGGGAGGCCAACTGCTTCAGCCAGTGTAGGTTTATGGCAGCTTAGTATACCCCATTTTCATTGGAGAGGAGAGAAACTATGCTGTATGAGTGTTGAGTATTTATACACCCAAGCAGTAGAGGACCTGACACTTAGATTTCCTCCTTGATAAGCAGCTAGTGTTGCATGTTCTGAATTTCTTGGTTTAAGGTATGCGTGGGCCTTTCCATTAGACCTAATTTCTGCACCAGGGTTGGAATGAAAACATACTGAGGCATCCACATACAATAGGAAAGGAAGCTGTGGGTAGCTTAAGAGCTGGGAGATGGCCTCTAGTTGTATCTCTGACTTCTTCCTCATATTAGATTCTCCAGTGCATCCTCTGTAGGCACCAGTTATTGTTTATTGGACTACTTTTTTATGTCGTGCAATAGTGTTGTTTCACATAGTAACATTAAATGTGGGAGGACTCAAAAGAAACAACATTGGCATCAAACCACACAGTTTTGTTACAGTAGTTGTGATAGTTAGGCTAATGGGTCAACATGGCCAGGTAATTGTGCCCAGGTATTAGGTCTACCAAGCACTGGGCTAATTGTAATACAAGAGCATTTATGGACATAGATCACCAGTGAGATTACTGCATGGATGGCTGATTACATCTGCATCAATCAGGGAAATTGGATCAAGAAAGGATGACACTTTTATCCATTCAGTTGACTGCCATAAAAGGGAACTGATTTCAACATTCAGAGAGAATTTCCCAGCTCGTCGTTTGACAGCCAACTTCTCCCAGAAAGTCATCAAGGACCCTTCATCGGTCTTTCATCGGAGCCTCTGGCTTGCAGCCTGCCTGCGGAACCTGGACTTGTGCATCCCCATGGCCATGTGAAAGACTCTTATAAAACCTTATATTTTTAACTGGTAGCTCCTGTTGATTCTGTTTCCCGAGAGAACCCTGACTAATACAGCTGGTACTGGGGGTGGTTCTTGAGGAAAAGAATCTTAAACATGGGATATCTAAGGTGGTTCTCTACTCTAATTGGACTCAAGGGTACTAATGACTCCCTTTCCAATAATGAAGAGGTTGCTAAGATTCCATGGCATGTGCTGGCAATAGAGATATGCAATATAGCCTCACTGGATTCCCCTACTTCCACACTTATAAGAAGCAAGGATCTGGGTGACAGTGCTCTCAATACCTTAACAGAATTTTGTGGCATAAAAAAAGTATAATGATGTTTATTGGCTCCTTCTAGGTACTCTGGATACAGTTAAAAAAGAAAGGGATGAGCTAAAGTCTTCAAATTTGGAACTTAAATGCCGTATGAATGATATGAAAGTTTCTACGTGTGCCTTGAAAGAAAATCTTTACTCCTATAGCCAAAGACTTGAGATATCTGAGAATCAAACCCAGATGCTCATTGTACAAGTAGCAGAACTACAGAGGAAACTAAAATCTCAACCTCGCAGGGTTTCTGCAATTAAAGTGAGGGCGTTGGTTGGAAAGGAGTGGAACCCCGAGGATTGGGATGGAGACATATGGGGTGATGATGATATTGGTGGGGACATTGGAACTCCAAATTCTGCTGGGAATTTACCAGATAAACCTGTGATAGTCTGCCCCGTGGAGACCACACCTTGTCAACCTTGTATCATTGAGCCTCCAGCCTGCCCCAGGGAGTCCGGACCTCCTTCCAGCTCTGAGGTGGGTACTAGCCAAATACCAGCATGCACTGCCCAGCCTCCAGTCTGCCCAAGGGAGTCTGGACCTCCTCCCAGCCAAGAGGCAGTTACCAGCCAAACTCCAGTATGCACTGCCCAGCCTCCACCCTGCCCTGAGGAATCTGCCTTTGAACCCCTGCCTGAAGTGATTAACCCTGTCTCACCAGAAGAAAATGCAAAGGAATGCCCTGAGGTCAGTAGTTTGCAAGACATCTCTAAACCTTCTCCTTACCCACCCCTCCACACCTCTTGTCTTCCAGATCTATTACTAGATGAAAATCAAAAAAAGCCCCCAAAGTGAAATACAAAGTATGACCCAGGAGGAAGTACATTATACTCTGAAAGAACTGTATGAGTT
>PVKH010038892.1:0-11256 GCA_004027955.1 Chaetophractus vellerosus | reverse complement strand
CCTGCCCTGCCCGTGGCGGCTTTTGCCTGTCCGTGGCAGCTTTTTGCCCTGCCCATGGCGGCTCCGGCCCGCCCATGGCGGCTTGCCATTCTCAAGGCGGTCTGCCCGCTAGGAGAGGTCCCCGGGAACCGAACCCAGGGCCTCCCATGTGGTTTCCCAGCGAGCTCTTTATCCACTGAGCTATCTAGCCGGGCCCAGTTTTGACCTTCTTATGTCTTTGAATTTAAGGTTAGTCTTTTGTAGATAGCACATAGTTGGGTCCTGCTTTTTTTTTTTTATTATTCCATTCTGCACATCTCTGCCTTTTAACTGGTGAGTTGACCCCATTTACATTTAAAATCCCTACTGATTATGCAGAATTTTTTTCTGCCATTTACTGTTTAGTCTTTGCAAGTCTTATACCGTTTTTTGGTCTCTCAATTCTTCTGTTAATGCCTACATTCATATTTACTTAGTTCTTTGTATTGTACCATATTGAATCCCTTCTTGTTTCTATCAAAATATATTTATCCATATAGTTTCCTTGTGGTTACCTTGGGGTTAAGATTTAACATCCTAAATATGTAACAGATATGTTTGTTTTGGTACCAGTTTGGTAGCATAGGCTGTTCTCATACCCCTCCAACTCCCCATCTGTTTTTGTAGTTGCAAATTATATCTTTTTACATTGTATGTCTAAAGCCATAAATATATCATTACTTTTATGTATTTGAATTTTAGCCCCTGTTTGAAGTAAGAAGTGGAGTTACATACCAAAAATACAATACAATACTACTAAACTATCATATATAATTACCAAAATGGTTATCTTTATTGGAGGTCTTTATTTCTTTTTTTAAAAAATATTTTATTTTATTTATTTATTTATACCCCCGACTTGCTGCTTGTGCTTGCTGTGTCCATTTGCTGTGCATTTTTCTGTGTCTGCTTGTTTCCCTTTGTTACGTCACCTTGCTGCGCCAGCTCACTGTGCTGTGTGGGCCATCAGCTCACCGCGCTGCAGCCAGTTTGCCTTCACCAGGAGGCCCTGGGAATTCAACCCAGGGCCTCCCATATGGTAAACAGGAGCCCAACCACTTGAGCCATATCCGCTTCCCCTTTATTTCTTTATGCTGCTTTGAGCCACTGTCTAGTGTACTTTCCTTTCATTCTGAAGAACTTCCTTTAACATTGCTGGTAGAGCTGGTCTAGTGGTGATGAATTCCCTCAGCTTTTGTTTATCTGGGAATGTCTTTTTTAATTACCTTTTTTATTTTTAAAGAAGCTTTATGTTACATAAATCTTACATAAAAATATAAAGGATTCCCATATGCCCAACTACCCTCCTCCACAACATCCCTCATTACTGTGGTATATTTGTGGCAAGTGATGAACACACATTGAAGCATTGCTTTTAACCATGGATTACAGTTTAGATTTTAGTTTTCACTCTGTCCTACACAATTTTGTAGGTTATGACAAAATATACAATGATCTGTGTATCTGTCACTGCAATGTCATGCAGGACAACTCCAATGTCTCAAAAATGCCCTACATTATACCAGTTCTTCCCTTTCCCATCCCTCAGAACCTCTGTTGGCCACTGCCTTTATATTAATGATAAGAGTTCTTTTGTATAGTAGTCTATAGTAAGTCTATAGTAGAATAATAATAAGTCTATTTGAGTCCGTTGTTCATTTCCCAATCTTGAGGGTTTGGGGATGGTGATGCCCACTCTGATTCTAGTTGAGAGGGAGCTTAGATCCCATGGGTCAGATGGATAGAACTATCTTGCTTGCAGTTGCAGACACTCTCTGTTCCTTGGGATTGGGGGATGGGTGTTGTTCATCATCATCTCCTTGTCAGTTGTCCTGGGTGAGACCAGTGAACTGGAGAGTAGGTATTGCAACTCTGCTGAAATTCAGGGTTTAACTGGCACATGGATGGATCAAAGATTTCAGTCTCTAGGACATACATTTATCAAGTACAGTGCTAATTATAGGTTCAAATAAAAGGGACAGAAGAGCCATGTGTAGAGAATATATAAATGAGTCTAACTCTGCTACATTGGGGAGCTTAAATTCCAAAGTAAGGCCCACTGACTCAGGGTGCCAAATTCCTGAGCTGTCTGCCCTGCTTATAGTTTCTGGATGTCCTCTAGAGCCCTCAGGAGCTGGGATATTTGAGGCACTGTTTACTGTGGCAGTCAATGAGGTCCTGCTGAGAATTGCATAAGCATAACCTCTGGAATGACCTCCCCACTCACTTTGAAATCTCTTAGCCATAAAAACTCATTTGTATTTACCATTTCCCCCTTTTGGTCAAGGTCTTTTTCCAGATGCATTGCTAGTTGGCACTTGGTAATAATCCCTTGGTGCCAGGGAGGTTCATTCCTGGGAGTCATGTCCCACTCAGGGGGGAAGGTAATGTGTTTAAATGATGAGTTTGGCTTAGAGAGAGGCCACATTTGCAGAACAAGGAGGCTTTCAGGAAGTAACTCTTAGGCAGCATGTAATACTAGGCTAAATTTCAAATTTACAAAAAAAGGTTCAGAAGTACGATCATCACTATCAAGGACCTGGCGTAATGGTCTATCTTCCTTCACTGGGCACTACCCTTGCATTTGGGGGATGCTTGCTGTCCTATTACAGAATGTAGCAGAACTCCCCAGGATGGGAATTCAATATTCTTTAGGTTATTGTATGAATCTCCCCCCACCAAGATAATGCCCATGAACACTTAAACATATTCATAAACCTTAGAGGCATGCTATTTGGGAATGTCTTAATGTGTCCCTTATTTTGGAAAGAAAGTCTTATCAAATATAGGATTCTTGGTTGGCAATTATTTTGTTTTAAATTTTCTTTTCAGCACTTTAAATATTTCAACTCACTGCCTTCTTGCCTCCATGGTTTCTGATGAGAAATCAGCACTTAATCTAATTGGGACTCCCTTATACATAACATGTTATTTTTCTTTTGCAGCATTGGGAACTCTCTTCTTGTCCTTTGCATTCAACAGTTTAATCAATATGTCATGGGTGTATAGTTATTTTTCAAGTTTAACCTGTTTGCTGTTCTTTGGGTTTCTTGAATATCATATTCATGTCTTTTGCTAAATTTGGGAAGTTTTCTGTCATTATTTCTTTGAATATCCTTTCTTCTTTCTTTCTTTTCCTTCTGGGGCTCTCATAATGCTTATACTGGTATGTTTGATGGTATCCCAGAGGTCTCTTAGGCTGTTTTCACTTTATATAATTCTCCTTCCTGCTTCTCAGCCAGACTCATTTCAATTGTCTTGTCTTCTAGGTCACTGATTCTTTCTTCTTCCAGCTCCAATCTGCTTTTGAAACCCTCCTGGAATTTTTCATTTCAGTTAATGTGGTCATCAACTCAAGAAGTTCTGTTCAGTTCCTTTTTAAAATTTCTATCTCTTTTGAGATTCTCATATTCATTCATTGCTTTCCTGATATATTTTAGATTTTTCTCTGTATTTTCTTTCATCTCCTTGAGCATACTGAAGATAGTTTTAAAAAAATTTGTCTGGTATGACCACAGTGTGGTATTCTTCATTGGTGTTTTCTGGATTTTATCCTCTTCTCATGGATGGGCCATTATTTCCTGTTTCTTTATCTTATAATCTTTTGTTGCACACTGAATATTTTAATATTTTAAAATGTTAACTCTGGGATTTATTCCCTGAGGTATCTGTTTCTTGAGCTTACAACCAGCTAGTGTATGACAGAGATTTTCTTGAGTGTCAACTCTCCTATTTGGAAGGTCCAGCCAAGGTGAATACAAAGTTCAGGTTCTCTCTCTCTTTTCTGGGATTGTGTCTTGTTCTGGGCTTGTGCTTGCTGGTGGCTTAGGAGTTCCCCTCTCTATAGGAGTTTGAATGCCCCGCTCTATTTACTAGGCAGACCTTCACCTTCTTACAGGTCTTCTTCTTCTGGACTAAAGCAGTTAATCCTTTGCCCCAGGCCATCTACCTCAAATGTTTCTTACACTGCTTTGTTGTCTCAGGCTGCTTTTTCTTGGAGGGCAACTTTTGGGAGGAGGGCATGCTAGAGAGGATTTTCCCAAGTCAGTCTTTCCCTTTCAGAACAAGGCCAGTAACTCAAAAAGGGAGTGTTGACTGGCTCTAAACTGCCCTTGGGAGTGTCTGAAGGAGGGTCCAGGAAGGGTGCCAAGAGCTTCTACCTGTGCTTTCTGGGCCTACCCAGCAATTGCAGTCCTTCAACTGTCTTCCACTGCTCTGAGGAAGCATGGTGTTTTTAAGTCTCCTTTGCCACTTTTGTCCGTGGTGGGTTGGAACAATGTCCACCCTCACAGCTGGGCCCCCAATGATATGAATTTTCTAATCAAGAGCCATGATCAGTGATCAGCCTGTGGCCTTCCTGGATCTTAGGAATGTGGATTTTATGTCCCTTTCTGACACCAGCAAGCCATGAAAGAGTGAGAGCTGGGTACCAGTAACCACTGCACAAAGAGAGCAATTTATGGTCTTTATTATAATTTACCAGACTCTTCCTGCTGCTCTTCCCTAGATTCTGTACTGTATTCTGCTGGACTCCAGGATTTCAAATCATTGATTCAGGAAGTTCTTGCCTATTTAGTGTTGTTCTGGTGGAAGGACTGATTCCTGGAGCTTCCTACTCTGCCATCTGCCCACAATCCCTCTACCCACTTATTTCCTGGGCTGGAATCCTGGGAAATGGACTTTCTGAGTCATCAGGTGAACACATTAAATGTTTTGCTGTGTATTGCCAAACTGCTGTCTGAAATGTTGACACTCCTCACTTCTGTCCACCACAGCATGCTTTCGCCCCTACATCACCAATGCTATTCTATTATAACTTTGCCAATCTGGTAGGTGAAAAATAAGTTTCTTATTTTGAATTACATTTATTTGATTATTGGAGAGATTGAGAGACTTTCACTTGGTTATTTTACTTGGCTATTTTGTATTTCCTTGTCTGTAGGTGGTCTACTTTTCCTTTGGGATGTTTATACTGAGATTTATTATTTTGGGGGATATATTTTCCTTTTACATAAATTAAATTCTGTCAGCTTGTATCCATATGAATCTTTTTCCCCCTGATTTTCTGATTAGAAGGTCTGAGGAGGCAGTTTTTGTTTTCTGACCTTTTAATAGTGACCATACTAATAGGTGTGAAATGATAGCTCATTGTAGTTTTGATTTGCATTTCCCTAATGCTAGTGATGTTGAACATTTTTTTATGTGTTTTTTTCTCATTTGTATTTCTTCTTTGGACAATTGTCTATTAAAATCTTTTACCCATATTTTAATCGAGTAGTCTGTCTTTTTATTGTTGAGTTGTATTATCTTTTTATATATCATGGATATTAAACTGTTATCGGATATGTGATTGCCAAATATTTTCTCCCAATGAGTAGGCTGCCTTTTCACCCTTTGAGCAAAGTTCTTTGAGGTGCAAAAGTGTTTAATTTTGAGCAAGTTCGAGTTATTGAGTTTTTTCTTTTGTTGCTTGGGCTTTGGGTGTAAGGTTTAAGAAACTACACCTACCACAAGATCTTGAAGATGTTTTCCTACAATTTCTTCTAGAAGTTTTATGGTTGTCACTTTTATATTTAGGTCCTTGATCCATTTTGAGTTAATTTTTGTATAAGGTATGAGATAGGGGTACTCTTTCTTTCTTTTGGGTGTGGTTATCCAGTTCTCCCACCACCATTTTTTTAATAGACTGCTCTGGCCCAGCTGGGAGGGCTTGACAAAAATCACCTGACTGTAGATGTGAGTCTATTTTCTGAGTTCTCAATTCAGTTCCATTGGTCAATGTGTCTCTCTTTATGCAAGTTCATGCTGTTTTTACCATTGTAGCTAAATAATATGCTTTAAAGTCAGGAAGTAAGAGTCCTCCAATTTTGTTCTTTTTTAAAAGACATTTTTGGCTATTTAGGGCCCCTTACCTTTCCAAATAAATTTGATAGCTGGCTTTTCCATTTCTGCAAAAGAGGCTGTTGGGATTTTTATTGGGATTGCATTGAATCTGTAAATCAATTTGGGGAGAATTGACATCTTAATGATATTTAATCTTCCAATCTATGAACACAGAATGTCCTTCCATTTATTTAAGTCTTTTTGGTTTCTTTTAGCAATGTTTTGTAGTTATCTGAATACAGGTCCTTTATATCTCTGGTGAAACTTATTCTTAAATATTTGATTCTTTTATTCACTATTATAAATGGAATGATTTTACTTTATTTCCTCCTTAGATTGCACATCAGTAGTGTAGAGAAATGCATATTAATCTTGGATCCCACCACTTTGCTGAACTTGTCTATTAGTTCTAGTAACTTTGCTGTGGATTTTTCAGGATTTTTTAGATAGAGGATCACATCATCAGTGAATAGTGAAAGTTTTACTTCTTCCTTTGCTATTTGGGTGCCTTTTATTTCTTTATCTAACCCAATTGCTCGAGCTAGAACTTCTATCACAATATTGAATAACAGTGGTGACAGTGGGCATCATTTTCATGTTCCTAATCTCAGTGGTAAAGCTTTCAGTCTTTCATGGCTGAGTACAATGCTAGCTGTACGTTTTTCATACATGAATTTTACCATATTGAGAAAGCTTCCTTCTATCCCTATCTTCTGGAGTGTTTTTATCAAAAAGGATGCTGTATTTTGTGAAATGCTTTTTCTGCATCAATCAAGAGGATCATGTGATTTTTCTTCAATCTATCAATGTGGTTTATTACACTAATTGATTTTCTTGTATTGAACTACCCTTGCTTATCTGGGATAAAACACATTTGATCATGGTGTATAATTATTTTAATGTGCTTTTGGATTCTGTTTGCAAGTATTTTGTTGAGGATTTTTACATCTATATTCATTAGAGATATTGGTCTGTGATTTTTTTTTTTGGTGATATCTCACTCTGGTTTTGGTGTTAGGGTGATGTTGGCTTCATAGAATGAGTTTGGTAGTGTTCTTTCCTGTTCAATTTTTTGAAGAGCTTGAGCAAATTGGTATTAGGTTAGGGGTTCTTAATTAGGGGTCCAGGAGCTTGGATTGAAATAAAAAAAACATCATTCTTGTGGGGACGTGTTGGTGTGGGTATGGTAAATTTATTAGATAATACACAGTATAGTATGGACTTTAGTAAGGGGTCTGTGGTTTTCACCTGACTGGCAAAGGAGTCTGTGGAACAACAAAGGTTGTGAACCCCTGTATTAGACCATCTTTGCGTGATTGGTAAAATTCACCTGTGAAGCCATCTGGTATAGGGCTTTTCATTTTTGAGAGTTTTTTTGATGACTTTCAATCTCTTCACTTGTGATTGGTTTGTTGAGGTCCCTATTTTTTCTAAGGTCAGTGTAGGTGGTTCATGTGTTCCTAGGAATTTGTCCATCTTGTCTACACTGTCTAGTTTTGGTGTACAGTTGTTCATGGTATCCTCTTATGATCTCTCTTATGTCTGTGGGGTCAGTGGTAATGTTTCCCCTCTTATTTTTCTTGGGTCATCACTGACTGCCATCTCAGGAAGGAGCCAGTCTGACTCTCCTCTATCTGACTTAGCAGTCTTTTATTAATTAAAAAGTTAGCTAGTTACAGTATGATCTAGGACTCTCGCTGTAAGTAATAGAAGCTGACTTGAGCTAGATCAAGTGAAAGGGGAGAACTTATTTTAAGCATATGGATTATTTGATGGAAGTCAAAGGCAGAGATCCACCTGGATCCTAGGAAGGGACCAGAACAAAGAACAATGAGACTTTTCTGTCTCTGGCTTTTCCCCCCTTATACATGTCTGCTGCTGTCTATTAATTTTTAACCTTGAAGATCAGTATTCTCTTTTTCTTGGACCAAGGGATGCCACATTATAGCTACCTCTTAGTTCCTGAATTTGTATCTCCTCCATATCAGAGACTAGCCTAGATGGAATTGGAATCTCTCTGTCCTACTTCCAAAAACCCAGAAGAGAGGGGCTAAGCAACTGTGACCTGGGGGCAGGGTCACATAGTTTAAACCTGACCTGTGGGGCTCCATGAACTGAGGAGTAGTTAAGAAGACCTTGGGGAGCAGGGAAAATACCCTGGAGGGGTCATTAGCCAGGTCTTGGGCTGGGTGGCCCAGGCTCTTTATCAGTCAAACTCTATTGAGCTTTCGCCATTAGAATATCCTCTCTGTGCTCAACTCATCTTGGTCAAGGATTTTACAAGAATATCCAGAAGGGGGCAAGGATTTGCAGGAAATGGAACTATGTAGAAAAATTGTAAAAATATTTCAAACACATAAGTTTATCTTTATCAAGGACATAGCTCTTTATTCTGTTTATCTTAATTATTCTTCCTCCAACTAGGTTTTCTAGATGTAACTGGTCTGCAGGGTTAAGTATATTCCATGTAATATTTGGGATATACTTCTACTGAAAAAATATTCATTGTTTATCTGAAATTCACATTGAACTAGGTGGCCTATATTTTATCTGGCAACTTTCTTCCTAACTCCATAATTATAATTGGAAGGGAATATTTGGGTAATTGAAATATATTTTTCATATTTGTTGAGATTTTAGTACTTAGGCACTTCCCATTTAAACTAATGTGTTTGGGGCATATTAAATTATCAATAATTATTGTCTTGGATGCATATTCCTGGAAAGCAGGGGTGAAGGCAATGCAAAAAAGGTTAAATCCATGGAGTTAATATTAGAATTGGAGCTAAACATATCAATTTTCCTCTTTCCACTCTAAAAACTAAACAAACCAACCCTCAAAATCTTCACTCAGTGGTGTCTAGAATTTTAACATAAGGGATTTATTCTTATTCATCCATAAGTGTCCTGCATTCTGGTATGATGAATATGCCCCTAGAAAGAACAGCAGCAAATCCAAGCAGGCATTTCACACCTTACCAGAGTCTTCCTAGGAATAAAGAGTATAGTTTCAATTGCCTTCTTCCCTGCTCTACATTCTATAATCCCATAGGTCCATCCATCCATTCTACACATCTTTATGGATCACCTAGAATGTACCAGGCATTTTGCTAGAAACTGAGTAGAGAGTGATGCCCAAGACACCCCTGCCCTCATCTATCACCGTTTTCAGCACTATACATTCTCATTGATACTCCTTACCTCCAGAGGCTCCTAGAAGAGGAAACCATGTTTTACTGATCTCTATTATTTAAGCCTCTAACATACCATCTCGCACAATTGTTGAATTGATACCTGGTACTAAAGAGGGAAATGTTCCAGAAAGAATGAGACTGAATGGGCTGAAGAATCTTTGGCCGTGTTTATGATCTCCTGAGTGGCTGACCCTTTCCAGGGAATTGGCTGCCAATCAATCCCATGTGTCAACCCATGCTCTTCATGAAATGTTGCACGATGATACAGGAGTTCTTTGCCCATGGTAGACTAATGCTGGGGACAATAATGTGGTGGAAGGCGTGGAGGGAAGTGAAGAGTTTCTATGGAAGAAAAAGCCATTACATTTAATGCATGGCTTGGACCGCTGTTTTTTCTAGCCCAGCAGCTGTCTCAGAAAGTGTCAGGGGATTCAGATGTGGCTTGGAGTGACATTTTGCCAAGTGTTTCATTTGATATAATACAGGAAAAGGGAATTCACGTTTTCTGAAGGTGTTGATGGCCTCTCTTAATTTCCAAGGAGGGCTCTCTGTACTCATGACAGTTTGACTCCTTCCCTGTGACTGCTCCCTCCTCCATCAAAGCATCATAAACTTCTAGAGCTAGAGGAAACTTTGGACATCAGAAAGGCTACCCCTTTCATTTAGCTGATTTAGGGTAAAAAAGGATTAAAGAGGGGACGTTACTCTTATCTGAGGTCACAAAGGAAATTATTCCTTTGCCTCCTAACCCACTATTTCATCCTCTCCAGCAATGGTTAACGAACTAAAATTTTGTTTTTCTCTTGTAAGAGAATCCTTTTTTTCAAGTCAGTGATATGAGGAAAATATGCACACACACGTACATACACACACATACATGGAAACACACACATTGGATAAGGATGGAGCTGCTCTGATTAAAGTAAGGTTGTTGGCAGGCTCTACCATTTTGTTTCTCCTTTAACCCCTTTGGAGCATCTCCATAGAACAATGGGATATGGGCGAACCTGCTTGGATAACCACTGCACTGTCCCATATTGTATCCTAACTCTGGCCCTGGAAACTTTGTTTTTCACAAGAAATCTGATAGGTTTCTGGCCCTGATTATTCTAAAATGTGAGCGTGTGCTTCACTTTCTCTATTCTGTTGCTAATGCAACTCAGAAATCTGGTGCGGGGGAGAAATTACAGAACCCGAGGAAGATGCCTAATGTGGTTTGGGAATCAGGAGAGTGATGGGGAAAACTGTCATCCCCCAGCCCAGCTGAAGATGAAGATAACTTGATCAGTGTCTCTGTATCCACCCACTGTTTTCTCAGCAGGAACACAATTTAGTTTCCTTCCTGTGTTTTGTGTTTTTACACTCAGATTTATGAAGGATAGAATCGTCAAGTGCATTTTAACATCACAAGATTTCTCCCCAAAGGTAAATACCAAATACAACCATTTCTACTACTTGTTAGTGATAGGGAAGATGGGGGAAGACACAAGGCGCCGGCAATGATGAAAGCTTTGAAAGCATCTTTCCCAGGAGTGCGGGACACAGTGCTATTTATTGGATGATTACCTCTCTGGACAGACTCTTTTATCATTCATAGACTGAGGCAGAAATGTTATCTCTTATTGCAATTGCCTAGATCCTGTCTAGCCCAACAAAAATGGGGGCTCCCCTGGACTTCAGGCATTCAACTTTTTAGTATTTTTAAAAGCAAATTGCTAATCGATGTTTATCAGTATAATAGAAGAGAGAGAAAGAGAAGGATGCTCTTTAGAAGATATTTTATGTCCTCCCCAGGCTCCAAGCCTTTCCTATCGAGCTAACAGATGGACCCATTTTGCTTTTCAGTGTTCCCTCCGGGTTTGCTATCTGAAGGATTTTTGTGATCATGAAAGATATTTACATGTTTGAAGGGAATGTCCCTTTAGCTAAAATGCAAAGACCACTGGAACAAAAGTGTAGCAAAACTCTTCAGTCCCTGAAGGAGAGCTGCTAACACTATCCAAGGCATTTTTGCATTTAGATGTTCCCTTTGTCCTTGAGGTTATTCCCAGATGATGCTAAGAATTTTTAGGCAATCACTTTTTAAAATAAAAACAATTACCTTATTTTGCAGTTTTTTTCTTTTTTTTCCCAACTTTATTCTTAAAGAAGATTTAGATTA
>PVKH010038891.1:0-11250 GCA_004027955.1 Chaetophractus vellerosus | reverse complement strand
GATGGCCTATGATCGCTATGCTGCCATCTGCCACCCTCTGCTCTATGGACAGATGATGAGCAACCAGCTCTGTAAGGGGCTGGTGTGGGGATCCTGGGGACTGGGCTTTCTGAATGCATTCATCAACATCCTTTTTGCTATGAACTTGGACTTCTGTAGAGATGATTCCATCCCCCACTACAGCTGTGAGCTGCCCGCACTCTTCCCTCTGTCCTGTTCTGATGTATCCACCAGTTTTACAGTACTTCTCTGCTCAGGTCTACTGCATGGAATTGGAAACTGCTTCCTTATTGTTTATTCCTACACCCCCATTGTCTCTACCATCCTGAGCATTAGCTCCTCCTCAGGTAGAAGCAAAGCCTTCTCCACCTGCTCCTCTCACCTCACTGTAGTGCTCCTGTTTTATTGTTCAGCTTTTCTCCGCTATCTATTGCCAACCTCAGGATCACCATTGGAGTTGATCTTCTCTTTACAGTATAGTGTGATTACTCCCTTAGTGAATCCCCTCATCTATAGCCTGAAAAACAACCAGGTGAAAGCAGCTGTGAACAGGACCTTGAGAAAATATCTCCAATATATCAGACAGCTGGCTTGAGGAGAATGACTTGGAAGGAGCTTATTATAGCAATATATCTCAAGAAATAAGATTGTTTCTTGATTTCCCTTGATAGTGGATGCACAAAACATGTCTTAGAAATTGACAGAGTTATGTGGGGGTAAGGTGAAGAAGGCTGCTTTAGATTCCTTCTGGCTTAGAAGCAGACAAATGATCTAATTGCCATGTTAATCCAGTCCTTTTCCATGGAAATCTTTTGGCTGACTGGTCTTCATCTTATCTTGTTTTTTTTCACCGTGCATTTCAGTGAACTACATGGTCAAGTACCCAGCTGATCAGAGAAGGGAACATATAGCAAACCTGTTGATTTTGCGTCTGAGGTGGTGCAAGTGTTGGGAGTGATGATTGTGCAATATTTGGTGAATTACATATTACAGTGTCTACAGTCCCGGGCCTAGAACAGGTGAGCACACCCAGGAGTGGTAGGACAACCCTGAGAAGAGGTCCATAAAAAACATATTTCCAAAATCTCTTAGAAAGTAAATTTAATGACAAATAAAGCTATAATTTCACAAAATAGACAACTTAACAGAAAGACGTTGGGCTACAAGAGGACAAGTTAGAAAGGGCAGGTTTCAGTGGGAAAAAAACAAGAGACAGAGAGAGGAAAAACAGGAATTTGAAGTCCAGAGCAGCAGAAGAATGCAGAACATCTAGCTCCCTGAATTTTCATGTGCCTGAAATTCTCCCCTGAATAACACTACAGGCACAAGTCTGGGAGTTGAGGATGAAAGAGATATATTGCAGGTTTTCCAAATTATGGGGATACATGATGGATTCCCAATTAAGTGTATAAGAAACAAGATTGGTGGTCTTCTTCCTATTATTTGCCTCTCCAACTTCTTTTTTTTTCTTTGTTTGTTTTTTGGAATAAAGAACAGAAATTTTTCTCTCACAGTCTGGAGGTTAGAAGTCTGAGATCAAGGGTTTTGTTTTGTTTTTGTTGTGGGTTTTTTTTTCTCTTTTTGGTGTTCTTTCTTAATTTTTGATGATTTTTATTGTAACCTATCACACAAAATATCTCATTTTAATCATTTTAAGTGTAAAAACTAGTGGCATTAATTACATTCACTATGTTGCCTATTTCAAAATTAATCTCATATTTGCTTTTTTGTTTCTCGTATTTATTTTTCATTCATATTTTCTATTTTAACATGTAATTTTATTAATCAAATTGACACCAACTAGTAACTGGATGCCCATTGCTTTATACTGAGATTTTGCCATATTGAAAATAGAGTATAAAAACACAATGGATATACCAAAACATTTTAAAATTGTATCACCTTATTTTTCAAAATACTTTATGTAATTATAACATAAAATAATTTGTAAACTTATTTATATACATATTTTGAAGCAAATATTAAATAAAATTTCACATTAGAAATACAGACAAACTGATTGAACATGCAAATAACAAAACACGGCATTTTCATGGAAAAAGGATAAACTTTATTTACTTTAGGTATATGACCTAACCAGTCTTTTTAAGTTTTTATCTATTCCTTAAGTTCAGGGTTTTTTTTGTTGTTGTTGTTTTTTGGTTTTAAGAGGTACCAGGGATTGAACCTAGGATCTCATAGATGGGAAGCAGGCATTCAACCACTTGAGCTACCTATGCTCCCCAATGAGAGTTGGTTTTTTGGTTCATTTGTTTGCTTGTTTGTTTGTTTGTTTTTAGGAGGCACAGGGAATAGAATCCAAGACCTCGTACATAGGAAGCAGGCACTAAACCACTTGAGTTACATCCATGCCCCTAAAGTTTTTTGTTTTGTTTTGTTTTGTTTTGTTTTTGAAGGAGCTTTAGATTAAGTAAATGTTACATCAAAAATACAAAGGATTCCCATATAACCCTTTCCTTTCCCCTCCCACACTTTCCCCCATTAATTATATCTTTCATTACTGTGTTACACTTATTATAATTAATGAACACATATTGAAGCACTGTTACTAACCTTGGTCTATAGTTTACATACACAGTTTATGCTATAGGTTTTCTTTTAGTTTTTGGTTTTATAGGTTTTGACAAAATGCAATGTCAAATTGTCATGCAGGACAATTCCAATGTCCCAAAAATGCCCCATGTTACAACTATTCTTCTCTCTCCCTCCCCTCAGAACCTCTGGTGGCCACTGCACTTATATCAATGATACAAGTTCTTTCACTGCTAGAAAAATAAGTCTACTTTAGTCCATATTTTCATTTCCACTCTATGTTTGTTCACTCTCAATCTTGAGTGAAGTTTTTAATGCAACTGGTTTATTAACAGTCTCATCTCATTGGGATGTAAAGCATTTTGAAACTAAACTCATTTGAATCTCCCATTGTCATTCCCTGATGATAAATTTGATCATTTGATCTCTGCTCCTCTTCTGCATTGTTTTCAAGCTGTTGAGTAAATTCTTGTGTCAATGGAAAACATCCCTGTGGAAGATTCTCTAGCTCAAGACTTTGTCTTTAATATTGGAGGAACAGAAGTTGGCTGATCTCAGCAATGGCCCATGACTGCAATGCTTCTATGGGCCACCCTATGCTCTATGACAGAGTAATGAATCATAAATTCTATATGCAGCTTGCATAGGGCTGATGCAGTCTGAGGGTTCAAGACACACTTGTTAACCTCCCTCTAACAGGGAATTTGGACTTATATGAGACCAAAATTATCTTCCATTGTAGCCACAAGCTGCCCATTCCCTTCCCTTGGTCCTGCTGTGATGTCACCACCAACCTTGTGGTCTTGGTCTACCCAACACTCATGCTTATGTTGTTGCATTCCCCTTGATTGTCTTCTACACATTCACATCATCCCCACATCCTGAACTGCTCCACCACAGGCAAAAGCAAGGCTTCTCCACCTGCTCCTCCCATCTCTCTGCAGTAAGCTTCTACTATGGCTCAGCTTTATTCTCTCATCTCAGGTCATCTCTAGAGTTGATCTTCTTTGAAAAATAGGATATAATCACCCCCCTACTGAATCCCCAAATCTGCAGGTTGACAAAAGAAGTTGGTGGTTACAGCTCTGACAAGAACCTTGGGGAAATATTTATAATATTTCAAGTATTTGCCATGATGTAAGATTCCTTACAAATTAATTTATCCACCCATATATTGGTATATTTTCTTTAAATATTTTGTATACATGGGGATGTTAATTGAACAAGTTTATTGATGACTCAACTTATTGGTGTATAAGCACGAATATTTTTTCTTCAAATGGCCCTTACCTATTTTGGAGGAGTTTTAACAATTTGAGATCTATTTATTAAAATTTAACACATAGAAAATGTACACAGCTCTTAGTTATACAGCATGATTAATTTTCTTAAAAGCAACATAATCAAATAATCAACAACTTGAACTAGTGCCCCATGTGAAACACTATCCTAGTCCCAAAGGTAATATCTATCCTAACTTCTAACATAAAAGATAATTCTGCCTGTTATCTGTTGTTTCTCCAGTATATAGTCCATTGTGCCTGACATTGTTCAATCACGATTACTTAGTCTTAATCCATGTTGTTGAATTTTTTCATTGTTTATTTTCAATGTTGAGTAGTTTCCCATTGTATTAATATATGATTTATTGGTCCATTCTACAACTGAAAGATATTTTAGAAGTTTCTGTTTTCTCCCTTTATGAGTGGTGTGGTTGTGACCATTTTTTTCTAACTCTAGGTAAACATGGATACTTGCTTTTTTTGAATATAGGGGTAGCTTTGCTGGTTCATAGGGTAAACATATCTTCCAATTTAATAGACATGTGAAAGCACTTTTCAAGTTGGTTGTAAAAATGTATACTCCCGGGGCCGGCCATATAGCCCAGTGGATAGGGTGCTGGTACACCACATGGGAGGCCCCGGGTTTGGTTCCCGGGGACCTCTCCTAGCGGGCAGACCACCTTGAGAAGGGCAAGCTGCCATGGGCGGGCCAGAGCCGCCATGGGCAGGGCAAAAAGCTGCCATGGGCAGGGCAAAAAGCTGCCACGGACAGGGCAAAGCCGCCACGGGCAGGGCAGGACGCCCGCGAACGGAGCACAGCCAGCCACCCGCAAACTGAAGCAGAACCACTGTGAATGGAAGCAGAAACTGCCCACAAGCGGGAAAAGCCATGCCTGCGCAGTGACCAGCCTTGGCGAGTCGCCGCAACGGGGGGGGGGGGGGGGGGGGGGGAGATATGTAATAAAATAAAATAAATCTTTAAAAAAAAAATGTATACTCCCACCAATAGTATATGAGAGTTCCAGTTGTTCCCTATTGTGACTACAATTGTAGTTTGTACCTTTTGCATTTTAGAATTCTGGTGATTGATTTGTGATTGCACTGTGGTGTTATCTTGAATTTCCCCAGCAACAGATGAAATTGAGCACCTTTTTTTCTCCCACTCTGACTGCTTTTAACTCTCATAATATTGTCTTTGGATGAACAGAAATTTTAATTTGACTATTGTCCAGGTTTTCATTTTTTCCTGTATAGTTTGTCATTTTTTTATAATACATCCTTATCTATTCTAAGCTAATGAAGAAATTCTTCACTATTTACTTCTAAAAACTTTATTACTTTACTAATATCCACCTGAAATTGAATTCTTTACATAATGTATAATAAGGGTAGAGATGCCTTTTTTCCAT
Organism: Chaetophractus vellerosus; assembly: GCA_004027955.1. Taxonomy (NCBI): domain Eukaryota; kingdom Metazoa; phylum Chordata; class Mammalia; order Cingulata; family Chlamyphoridae; genus Chaetophractus; species Chaetophractus vellerosus. The sequence continues at coordinate 6,005 of PVKH010038891.1, read as the reverse complement.
ATGGAAATCAATTGACCCACCACCAATTCATTTCCCACTACACTACATTGTTTTCTTTATTATAAATAAGGCAAGTACATACATGTGTGTCTGTTTCTGAAATCATCATTTTGCTCCATTGACCATTTTGTCAATTTTTGCTCCAATAACATGATGTGTTAATTATTAACTCATTATAATTGGTTTTATATCTGGTACAATAAGTGGTCTTCCCAAGTTTATTATTTTCAAGATTTTCCTGGCCACATTGGACATTTGCATTGTCACATAAATTGTAGAATCATCATGTCAAAAAAAACATATAGAATAATGATGGGGTTAAATCTTTAGATCAAGGTGAAAAAAGTTGAGATCTTTACAATGCTGAGTCTTCCAATTCATAAGTTATATCTCTCCATTTAGTTAAATATTTTTAATTTCTCTCAAAAATATTTTATACATTTATCACAGGTTTCTTTCACGCATTTTGTGAAATATATTACAAGGCATTTAGTGTTTCTTATTCTCTTAAATGGTATGATTTTACACGTGTTTTGTCAGTGTGTAGAAATGCAATTGATTTTTGTATATCTAGTGACTCTGGTCCCAGTCAATAAGAAGTCTAGGTAAAAACTGATCTGATTTTGTCACTTAAAATTAAATTTACTTTTTCCAGCAAGGACGTGAACAGACATTTGCACACTGTTGTTCATGGTGGTACTTCACTATTCCTAAAAGATGGAAACAACCCAAGTGTCCATCAACCAGTGAATGGATAAACAAAATGTGGTTTATACATACAATGGAATATTATCCATCTGTAAGAAGAAATGTACTTAAGATGCATGTGAATCATGGATGAACCCTGAGGACATTATGTTGAATGAAATAAGCCAGACACAAAAGGACAAATATTGTATGGTCTCACCAATATGAACTAAATAGCATAAGTAAATTCATGGATTTAAACTCTAGATTATAGGTTACTAGGAGATAGAATGTGGGTTGAGAAGGGGGAGCTGATGCTGAGTGTATGTAGAATGTTTAATAAGAAGGATTGTAAATATGGAGAAAGAGTTAGAGTTTATGGTAACACATTATAGTGAGTATAATCAATACTGATGATTAATAAATGTGATTGTGACTGAAAGGGGTAGTCTAGGGAGGTTAATGTGAACTGAAAGAAAGCTAGAAGATAATCTAAGGACTGTATAACCTGGCGATTTTGGTGGTGGATGATGGTTGTGGTTAAGAGCAACAATACAAGAACTTTCCTCTTTACAAGGTGTTAAGAATATGGATATACATGAGATAATTTTACAGCAATGGCAAAGAAGGTACTATATCAATAATAAGGGTCAATAATGGGGGGAGGTATAAAGGGGAATGGGATTTTTTCTTTTGCAGTAATGAAAACATTCTGAAGTGGACTGAACTGATGACAGCACAGATCTGTAATGGAACTGTGAGCCACTGAGTGTACACTTTAGATGCATTATACAAGGCAATGGATTGTATAATACAGTGAAGCCATGGCAAAGGATGGGCTGTGGTTAATAGTACAAATCTGAGAATGTTCTCTCATGAATTATAGCAAATATACGATACTAATGCATGGTGTTACTAATAGGATGGCTTGTGGGAAAATGCACCAAAAATAAGCTATTGACTATGGATAGCTGTAATATTATGACAATGTTCTTTCATCATTTGTAACAAATGTGTCACAACAAGGTAACGTGTTGGTGGTGGGGTGATGTGTGGGAATCCTATATGGTATGCATGATTGTTTTGTTAACTTACAATTCTCAAATAAAGAAATTAAATGTACATTTTCCAGACTTTCATAAATATGGAATCATACAGCATACACTTTACAGTCTAGCTTCTTTGATTACCTTATTGGTTTTTAGATTCATCCATGTTTTTTCATTCTCTCACATGATGATGGACATTTGTTCATTCCAGTGTTTAGCTATTACAAATAAGGCTGCTACCAATAATTTAAAACTCTGGGTGAGAATATATGTTCTCATTTATTTTGATAAATATCTAAGTGTGGAATTGCTGGGTCTCTAGGAAGTTTTTAGGAAACCACAGAACTGCCAATTGTTTGTACCACATTATAGTGGCATGAATAGTGTTAGAAGAATTTCAGTTGCTCTAAAACCTCTCCTATGCTTAGTAATGTTGGTCCTTTGAATTATTACCAGTCTAATGAATTTTTAAGGGTGTCTCACTGTGGTTTAATTTCCCTGTTGCTAATAATGTTAAGCACTTTTACTTATTTATTTATATTTTCTAATGAAATGTCTGTGTGAATGTTTTGCACATTTTAACAAACTTTTGTCTTCTAAATATTGAATTATAACAATTTCTTATATTTTAAAATATATATATATAGTCACATATATGATGTGGCAGGCACTATTCTAATCAGACACCAGTGATCTCCAACTGCTTGTTAAACTCCCTCTACAAACTCCATCCCTTGATTGTAAAAAAATAGATATAAATTAGACAAAAGCACCAAACACAAATTCTGAATCTGAAAAGTAAGATAGAAATGAAAATTTCACTAGAGTGTTTGATGGCAGATTCTATCAGACAGAGGAAAGAACCAATGAACTTGAAGACAGGTCACTTGGTATTGACAAGTTAGAGGAAAAGAAAGAGAAAAATTGAAAGAGATGAACAGATAATAAGAGAATTTTGGAACACCATCTAGAATATATATATATATTTACATTTATATTTATATTTATATATGTGCATATGAATAAAGGGAGTCTAAAAGGAAAGGAGAAAGAGAAAAGGACAAAACACATGTGAAGAAATAATATCCAAAAATTTCCCAAATTTAGTGAAACAAGCAAGGCTATCAGTACAATTTTTCCAAACGTATGTCCTCACTTGGTGTCTGTGTGTCACACTTTGGTAATTCTTACAATATTTCAAACTTTTTCATTATTATTATATCTGTTAGGGTGATCTGTGATCAGTGATCTTTGATGTTACTGTTGTAATTGTGTTGGGGCACCACAACCTATGGCCATATAAGACAGGCAAACTTAATCAATAAATGATGTGTGAGTTTTCACTGCTCAACTGACCAGCTGCTCCCCCACAGCTCTCCCCTCAGGCCTCCCTATTCCTCTCAGACACAATAGTATTGAAATTAAGACAATTAATAACCCTATAATGGCCTCTAAGGTAGAGTCAATCGATGTGGCGAAATTCATTGTTATCTTATTTTAATAATTTGCCATAACCATCCCAGACTTCAGCAACCATAACCCTCATCAGTCAGGCAGCCATCAATATCAAGGCTGCACCCTCAACCAGCCTGGCCAAAGGCTTAGATGAGGGTGAGAATTTGTTAGCAATAAAGTATTTCCTAATTAAAGTATATACATTTTTTAGACATAATGTTATTACACATCTACTAGACTACAGCATAGTGCAAGCATAACCTTTACAGGCACTGGGAAAGCAAAATATTCATGTGACCTGCTTAATTGTTATATTTGTTTTACTGGGTTGGCTGGAAGTGAACCCACAATATTTCTGAGGTGTGTCTGTATACTACAACTGCTTGTATGAAATCAAATTGAATATTTACCAAATTCTCCCAAAGGAAAGGAATGAATTTCAATCTTTGTCTCAAAAGTTTTTTTACACTGAGAGTCTAAAAAACAGGAAGCAATTTCTATTCTCTTGAGGAGAGAACACAAAAATATTAATCTTGTGTTGACACCCTGTTACAGTTTTATGTAATTATGAATTCCAAAAATCCATACTGAATCATGCTTGTAAACTGATCTGTTCATCTGGGCATGATTGGTTTATGATTAGGGTGTTGACTGGGCCACGTTAGTAGGGCATTGAGCCCCACCCCTCAGTGGGTGTGGTCTCAAGTGTAAAAAGCAAGGCAGAAGATTTGAGAAGCAGATTTTTGAGAAGCAGTTCCGATGTTGGAGAGGAGCACTCCAGAAGAAGACAAGTGAGCCGTTTGCCTGATAGTCTACAGCTGGCCTTGTGGAGAGATGCAAAGCATAGTCTCATAGTCTACAGCTGAACTTGTGGAGGAAACAGAAGCTAAGCCCGGAGAGAAACGCAGCCCAGGCAGGAGAGGAACCCAAAGGCCTGAGCCTTTGCAGACGTCGGCAGCTGTCTTGCTCCAACACGTGGACTTCAGTGAGAGAAGAAACTTATGCTTTGTGGCCTGGTAACTGTAAGCTTCTACCCCAAATAAATCCCCATTATAAAGACCAACCACTTATTGGTATATTTTGTGAAGGCGCCTCTTTGGCTGACTAATACATGCCCCTTTTATCTGCATGTCCTGGGTTATAATTTACTCAAGCAAGACAGAGAACCAAATCTAAAGTCTTATAAGGAGCCACCTAGGGATCAAAATCTGCACACAAAGGGCACCTTCTCATTCTCAGAAGGTTCTGATTTGGGTCCTGATCTTGAGGAAAGGCAACAGGCAAATACTTGCACAGTAAATGGTCAGGTGGTCAAAAAGAAAATGTGGGGGCCAGCTGTAGCTCAATTGGTGGGGCACTGGTTTACCACATGGGAGGCCCCAGGTTCGGTTCCCGGGGCCTCCTTGAGTGGGCAGACTGCCTTGAGAAGGCAAGCCACCATGGCAAGGCAAAGCCACCATGGGCAGGGCAAGCCGCTCATGAGCAGGGCAAGCTGCCCTCGAGCAGGCAAGGCCACTGTGCAGTGAGCTGACTCAGTGGGCCCCCACAACGCGGGGGAGACAAGCAGACACAGAAGAATGCAAAAATGAACACAGCAAGAACAAGCAGAAAGGGGGGGATATATAATTTTTAAAAAGAAAGAAAATGTACTTAAATCTCAACTGTGTTATTGTCCAAAACAACAATATTTATAACAGCCATGGCAGAAGCTAACCTCATACCAATAAGGAACCTGTACATGTTCATGATTCTTCCTCACTTGCAGTACACTAAAGCACAATGAGAATAGACATTTAAATAGAATTTTGAGAAGAGTACACACTTGGGCATTGCATTCTATCTGAATAGAATGCAGTCAATGAAAAGAAGAAAATTTTTCTTCCTCATTTTGAAAATATTCCTTATACCCAAAATCGTTTTTTCTAAAGTACCACACCAATCTCCTCTAGGATGCTAAATTTCTTTATTTCAGCAAATTTCGTGTATTTTGATGTATCCATATATTTATACATATACATAAAAGTCATTGAACTGAACAAAATATTTAGATGAAAATATTATTTGCATTTTTAAACTAGCTTCTTTAAAGGATCTTATCAGGAATATTTTAAGACAAAATAATACACTGATTTTATATTATGTAACTTGAAGTCAATTAAAAATGAATTTGTTTTTTAATACGTAGCAATTAAAACAAAGTATTGTGTTGTGAATGTGTTACTTGTTTTTACTTTGTCTCTTTTTTAATGTTATTTTCTTTAGAACTTCTTAAAATTAAAGAAAAAAAGATTACTAACAAAACAACCAAAAATAAATGGAAGCGTTTATTTAACCACATACTTGCCTTTGTTAAGTATTATAATTTTTTTAAATCATGCAAAATGGTGCTGGGCTGCATACCATGAGAGCTGAAGGTGCAGGTTGGCATCACAGTGGTACTTTGGGTGGGAGCTCAGGCACCTGACCCAGCCCAGGGAAAGCCCTAGAAGCTGGTGGGGCAGCCTCCTGGGTTGGGCCTTGCACCGGATGGATGCAGTGTGCTCATAGGGCAGTCCCTCAGTCAGTGGGTTGTGGTTCTATTCCATTGTGGAGACTTCAATATGCCACTCTCATCAAGAGATAGAACATCTAGACAGAAGATCAGTAAGGAAAGAGAACTTGGAAAATATGTTAAATGAACTATTCCTAGCAGACAAATATGGACCATTGCACCCAAAAACAGCAGTGTATATATTCTTCTCAAGTCTTCCTTGGTCATTCTGCAGGAAAAACCAGATGTTGGGTCACAAAACAAGTCTCATTAAATTTTTAAAA
>PVKH010038890.1:0-11262 GCA_004027955.1 Chaetophractus vellerosus | reverse complement strand
AAAAAAACCACACATACACACAAACAAAAAACACATTAGAGGCCTATAACAGCAGATTCAAAATATAGAAGAAAATAAATGATACCAAAGACAGAACAGGTGAAATTGAAGAAAAGAATATAGAGCGAAAAGAATGGAAAAAATTGAGCAGAGGCTCAGGGAGTTGAATAACACAAAATGTAACAACATACGTATGAGTTCCAGAAGGAGAAGAGAAAAGGTTAAAGGGGCAGAAAGAGTATTTGAGGAAGGAAGCAGATGTGGCTCAAAGAGTTGGGTGTCTACCTACTACATGAGAGGTCCCGGGTTTGGGTCCTGGTGCCTCCTAAAAAAGACGAGAGGACACCTGCATCCCGCCGCAATGAGCTAGACGCTCGCACCCCACTGCAACGAGCTTGACACCCACACCTCAGCGCAAAGAGCAGACACCTAAACGAGCAGATGCCACAAGCCAGCAGGTGTCACAGCCCACAGGAAGCGGATATAGCTCAGGCCATTGGGCACTTGCCTCCCATGCAGGAGGTCCCGGGTTTGGTTCCTGGTGCCTCCTGGAGAAGGTGAATAAACAATGAGCAGACAGATGAGAGAATTGTCAGGGGGTGGTGGGGTAGGGGAATAAATAAAAAATAAAGTAAATCTTTAAAAAAAAGAGTATTTGAGGAAATAATAGCTGAAAAATTTCCAACTCTCATGAAAGAAATGAACTTTCATGTCTAAGAGGCACAGCATACACTAATCAGAATAAATGCAAAGAGACCTACTCCAACAAACATACTACTCAGAATGTAAAACGTCAAAGATAAAGCAAAAATTTTGAGAGCAGCAAGGAAGATGCAAACCATCACATATAAGGGATGCCCAGTAAGACTTAGTGTGGATTTCTCATCAGAAACCATGGAGGTTTCTTGCTGTCCTGATTTTGTGATAATCAGGGTAGGCTAAACATTCGCTGTATTAGAAACCATGCATGTGTCCCCAGACCTAGTTTTTCTCCCTAGGTCTGGTTTTTGGAATGCTGGTGATAAACTAAGCCTGATTTATTATATAACGATCCTATATGGGGAAAGACTGTAACTTTGGGTATCTTTGGTCAACCTTAAGAGATATAGCAGGGGGACAAATGTGGCTCGGGTGATTGGGTATCCATCTCCCATATGGAGGGGCCTGGGTTTGATCCCCGGGATCTCCTGCTAAAAATTTAAAAAAAAAGAAACGTATAGAAGGTGCATGGGCCACCAGGTCTCGTGTGCACATGGGCCGTTAGGCCCCGCGAGCGGGTAAGCCTACGCCGCAAGGCCCCGCAAGCCACGCAGCAAGATGATGACGTAACAGGAGAGTGACACAAGGGAGAGCCGAGATGAGAAACACTGAAAAACCAGGAACAAAGGTGGCGCAGGCCACCTTGGAGAGTAGGTGGGAGGACAACTCTCTCCCACATCGGAGGTTCCGAGGATTGAATCCAGTGAAGACAGGAGGAGAAGGATGAGAAAAGAGGGCTGGAAATGGACACAGTCACCCAGCGAATGGACACAAAAACAGCACAAATGGGGGGAGGGGTAAAAATGGATAAAAGGAAATAAATAAATAAATAAATCCTTAAAAAATGTATAGGGGAGGAAGATATGGTCTATAGTTAATAGTAATACTTTGATGATGCTCTTTCATGATTTGTTAACAAATGTTTCACAACAATGCAGAGTGTTTGTGGGGGGGATCATGTGTGGGAGCCCTGTATGTTACACATGTTTGTTTTTGTAAGTTCACAATGTTCAATGAACACTTACAGTTTATGCATGCTCATGTATGAATGATATACTTCAATAAATTGTTTTTTTAAAAAAAAAGAAACCATGGAGGTGAGAAGACAATGGTATGATACAATTAGGACACTGAAAGAGAAAAACTGCCAGTCAAGAACTCTTTTTTTTTTTTTAGGTACCAGAGCTGGGGATTGAACCTGGGACCTCGTATGTGGGAAGCCATTCCTCAAATACTTGGCCACATCACCTCCCTGAGTTGCTTTTTTGTTTGTTTGCTTGTTATTTGTTTGTTTTTAGGAGGCAATGGAACCAAGAGGGGACCTCCAATGTGGGAAGCAGGCACTCAACTGCTTGAGCCACATCTGCTCCCCCCAGCCAAGAATTCTTTATCAAGCAAAACTGTCCTTCAAATATGAAAGTGAGTATAAAATATTCACAAACAAACAGAAACTAAGAGAGTTTGTAAAAAAGAATCCACCTTTGCAGGAAATATTAAAGGAAGCCTTAAAGCCTGAAAGAAAAAGACAGGAGAGAGAGGCTTGGAGGAGAGTATAAAAGAAAGAAAAGGAGAAACAATAAACAAAAGAGTAAAAAGGACAGAAGAAAATAAGATATGGCATATGAAGTCCAAAGAATAAAATGGTGGAAGTAAATAATTCATTTACACTAATATCATTGAATGTAAATGGATTAAAGTCCCCAATCAAGATATAGAGTCGGGCAGAATGGATTAAAAAAAAAACAACAACCATGAGCCATCCATATGCTGCGAAATCTGACCTTAGATCCAGGGATACAAACTGACTGAAAGTGAAAGGCTGGAAAAAGATACTCCATGCAAACAGTAACCAAAAAAGAGAAGAGGTAGCTATACGAATATTGGACAAAGCAGGCTTTAAATGCAAAAAAAGTTATGAGAGATACAGAAGGCCATTATATATTAATAAAAGGGACAATCCACCAGGAAGAAAGAACATTCATAAATATCTAGCTACGATGCCCCCAAATACATGAGGCAACCTCTAGCAAAACTGAAGGGAGAACTAGACATCCCTACAATAATTGTTGGAGACTTCAACTAACAGGACGCATCACTGGATAGAAGAACTAGACAGAAGATCAACAAGGAAACAGAGAACTTGAACAGTATGATAAACAAGTTAGACTTAACAGACACACCCAGAAGGCTGTACCCAAACACAGCAGGTTATACAATCTTCTCAAGTACTCATGGATCTTTCTCCAGGATAGACCACATGTTGTCACAATGCAAGTCTCAATACATATAAAAAGACTGAAATTATACAAAGCACCTTCTCAGATCATAATGGAATGAAACAAAAAATCAATAATAGACAGGAAAGAGGTAAATTCGCTTAAGTGTGGAGACTAAACAACACACTTCTAAATAATCAGTGGGTCAAAGAAGAAATTGTAAGTGAAATTAGTAAATATATTGAGAGGAATAAAAACGAGAACAAAACATACCAAATTTTATGGGATACCGTGAAGGCAGATCTGAGAGGGAAATTTACAGCCCTAAATGCCTATATTAAAAAAGAAGAAAGAGCTAAAATCAAAGTGCTAACTGAACAGCTGGAGAAACTAAAAAAAGAACAGCAAACCACTCCCAAAACAAGCAGAAGTAAAGAAATAATAAAGATTAGAGCAGATAAATGAAATTGAGAACAACTAAAAAAAAAAAATAGAGAAAAATCAACAAAACCAAAGGCTCATTCTTTGAGATCAATAAAATTGACAAATCTCTAGACTAACAAAGAAAAAAGAAATAAGATGCAAATAAAATCAGAAATGAAACGGCTGAAGTTACGACTGACCACACAGAAATAAAAAGGATCCTAAGAGGATATTATGAGAAACTGTATGCCAAACTAGAAAACCTAGGTGAACAAATTCCTAGAAATGCACAAACAGCCTACACTGATGCTAAGAGAAATACAAGAACTTAACAAATGAATCACATTTAAAGAGATTGAATCAGTCATCAAAAATCTAGGACTGTATGGCTTCACAGGTGAATTCTACCAAGCATTCTGAGAAGAATTAACATCAATCCTGTTTAAACTCAAAAAATTAAAGAGGAGGGAAAATTACCGAACACATTTTATGAAGCCAACATCACCCTAATACCAAAGCCAGATAAAGACACTACAAGAAAGGAAAATTACAGACCAATCTCTCTAATGAACATAGATGCAAAAATTCTCAACAAAATACTTGCAACTTGAATCTAACAGCATATCAAAACATTTTTACATAACCACCAAGTGGGATTTATTTCTGGTATGCAAGGTTGGTTCAACATAAGAAAATCAATTAATGTAATACACCACATGATTATCTTGATCAATGCAAAAAAGGCATTCAACAAAATCCAGCATCCTTTCTTGATAAAAACACTTCGAAAGATAGGAATAGAAGGAAAATTCCTCAATATGATAAAAGGCATGGGGGCGGATGTGGCTCAAATAGTTGGGCATCCATCTCCCATATGGAGGGACCTGAGTTCAATCCCTGGGACCTCCCAGTAAAAAAATAAAGAAAAATATAGAAGGTGCATGGGCCACCAGGCCCTGTGAGTGGGTGCACCACCAGGCCCCGTGCGTAGGCACACTGTCAGGTCCTGCCGAGCCACGCAGCAAGATGATGACTTAACAGGAATGTGACACAAGGGAGAGCCAAGACGAGATGTGCAGGTGGCAGGACACCTCTCTCCCACACAGGAGGTTCCCAGGATTGAATCCTGGGGAAGATAGGAAGAAAGGATGAGAAGAGTGGGCAGGAAACAGACATAGAGAATTGCCCAGTGAATGGACACAAAAACAGCAAAAATGTGGTGGTGGTGGGGGGTGGAGATTAGAAAGGATAAAAGTAAACAAACAAATAAATAAATAAATCTTAAAAAAAATTTTTAAAGGTATGTATGAAAAACCCACAACCAACATCGTACTCAATGGGAAAATGTTTGAAAGCTTTCCCTCTAAGATCGGGAACAAGACAACAATGCCCACTGTCACCATTGTTATTCAACATTGTGCTAGAAGTTCTAGCTAGAGCAATTAGACAAGAAAATAAAAAGGCATCCAAATAGGAAAAGAGGAAGTAAAACTCTCATTATTTGCAGATGACATGAATCTATATTTAGAAAATTCTGAAATGTGCACCACAAAGCACTTGAGCTAACAAACAAGTTCAGCAAAGTGGCAGGATACAAGTTCAAAAAGCAAAAATCAGTAATGTATCTGTACACTAGTACTGAACAATCTGAGGAGGAAATCAGGTGGAATATTCCATTTACAAAAGCAACAAAAAGCTCAAATACCTAAGAATTAATTTAACCAAAGAAGTACAGGACCTATATGCAGAAAACTACAAAACAATGCTAAAAGAAATCAATGAAGACCTAAACAAATGGAAAGACATTGTGTTCATGGACTGGAAGGTTAAATATTGTGAAGATGGCAATCTTACCCAAACTGATTTATATATTCAATGCAATACCAATCAAAATTCCAGCAGCCTACTTTACAGAAACAGAAAAGGCAATTTCCAAATTCATTTGGAAGGGAAAGTGCACCCGAATAGCCAAAAGCATTCTAAAAAAGAAGAGCGACATGGGAGGAATTTCACTGCCAGACCCTGAAATATATTACAAAGCTATAGTGGTCAAAACAGCATGGTACTGGCATAGAGATAGACACATTGATCAATGGGATAGAACTGAGAGTTCAGAAATAAACCCTTACCTCTATGGCCAACTAATTTTTGATAAACCTACCAAAGCCATGTTAACAGGACAAAACAGCCTCTTCAACAAATGGTGCTCGGAGAACTGGATATCCATAACCACAGAATAAAAGAGGACCCCTATCTCACTCTTATACAAGAATGAACTCAAAAACGGATCAAAGACCTAAATATAAAAGCCAGAACCATAGAACTACCAGAAGAAAATGCAGGAAGACCTTGTGGTAGGTGGTGGTTTCTTGGACCTTACACCGAAAGCATAAGCAACAAAAGAAAAAATAGATAAATGGGATCTCATCAAAATTAAACACTTTTGCACCTTGAAGGACTTTGTCAAAAATGGTGAAAAGGCAGCCAACTCAATGGGAGAAAATATATGGAAATCTCATATCCAATAAGGATTTAAATATCCATGATATATTTTTTAAAAATGCTAAAACCCAACAAGAAAAAGACAAGCAACCCGCTTAAAAAAGTGGGCAAACGACTTGAACAGACATTTGTCCAAAGAAGGATATAAACGGAAAAAAAAAAAAAAAACATACAAAAAAATGTTCAATGTCACTAGCATTTAGGGGAATGCAAATCAAAACTACTACAAGATATCATTTCACACCTATTAGAATGGCCGGTAGCAGAGCAGATGTGGCTCGAGCAGTTGAACACCTGCTCCCCACATATGAGGTCCCGGGTTCAATCCCCGGCACCTAAAAAAAAAAAAAGTAATAATAATGGCTGCTATTAAAAAGACAGAGGACTATTAGAATTGGAGAGGACTGAAGAGACAGGAACAATTCTTCACAGTTGGTGGAAATGTAGAACGGCACAGCCACTGTGGAGGAGTTTTTGGCACTTCCTAAAGAAGTTGAATATAGAATTGCCACATGACCCACTATATACCCACTACTGGGTATAAACCCAGAAGAACTGAGAGCAGTGACACGAACAGACATCTGCACACTGATGTTCATAGTGGCGTTATTCACAGTTGCCAAAAGTTGTAAACAACTCACATGTCAATCAACTGATGAATGGATAAACAAACTGTGATATAGTCACATAATGGAATACTATGCAACTGTAAAAAGAAATGAAGTCGTAAAGCATATGACAACATGGATGAACCTGGAGGACATTATGTTGAGTGAAGAAGAGACACAAAAGGTCAAATACTACATGACTGTGCTACTATGAACTACATATATTATGTAATTAAATGGAGTTAATAACTTGAATATGGGTCACCAGAAAATAGAATGAGGTTAGAGGATGGAAAGCTGGGAGGCAACTTGTACAGAACTGGTAAAAAGGATGTGTGTTAATTTTTGGAAATGAATTGAAAAGGTGAAAGCCCAACTTAATGTTTGTAACTATCAGTACTATTATGTGGGTATGAAGTGGTTTAAAGGGAAAGTCTAAAGTCATGTATGTTACTAAAAGGAAAGCTAAAAAATATAACATGGGATTGTATAACATAGTAAAACCACAAGCAAAATATGAATATGGGTAAAATTGCATGTATAAGACCATCTTCCTTTGAAACTGAACAAATGAATCATAATACTACATCTTTTATTTTTTAGAATTCATTTACATATTTTTATTTGAAAATGTTTATATTAGTACAGTGAAGCTAAATTTTAGAGACGTTGGATGATCATTAGTTTATTATATGAGAGAGACATAGAAGTTATCTACATGATGGAAGATTTCAGAACTTTAGTGGAATGGACAGCTTCATAAGATGCCACTTCTTTTTTTAAATTTTTTATTTTATTTTATTTATTTATTTCTCCCACCCCCTCGTTGTTTGCATTTGTTGTGTCTGTTTGTTGTGTGCTGTTCTTCTCTTTTGGGAAGGCATGTGGGAGGGAGATGCCTAATCACCTGAGCCACCTCCGCTCCCTGCTTTGTTGCATCTCTCGTGTTTCCTTGCTGTGTCTCTTGGTTGCGGCCTCTCACTGAGTCACCTCGCCATGCCAGCCCACTGTGTCAGCTCGCTGTCTTGTGCATCTTCTCCAGGAGCCACCGGGAACTGAACCTGGATCTCCCATGTGGCAGGCAGGAGCTCAGTCATCTGAACCACATACGCTTCCCGATGCCATTTCAATAGTTATCTATTTCAGTCTACATACTTCCCAAGAATGTCACCATCTCTAAATAAGAAATAATCTTTTATCATCAAGAACTACTTTGGTGCCTCCGTATTCTGGAAGAAGAAATTTATCTCCAATTTTCACACTAACTGGTTGAATATCTCCACCCTTTCCTTTAGATCCCTATCCAACAGCTACTACTATTGTCTGCAATACTTTTCCTTGAGATTTTTCTGGAAGAATAATGCCTCCTTTGGTTACAGTTTCAGATGCACCCCTTTCAACCAAAACTTGGTCAAAGAGGGGAAGAAACTTTCTAAATGCCTGTCGTGCCATGGCTCCGGTTGCCATAACTTCTATCTGCTACAGCGTCACCCCGGCCACAAGGAAAGACCTTATAATACTACATCTCGAGTTAATATCAGACAAAAAAACCCCACATTATGCTAAGTGAAAGAAACAAGACACAAAGTACTATATATTGTATGATTCCATTTATATAAAATGTAAATATAAATTCAATTTATAAAGATGAAATTAGATTAGTGGTTATGAAGGGTTGGGGAAGGACTGCTAAGAGGTGTGGAGTTTTTCTTTTTGGAGTAATAAAATTGTTCTAAAATGTTTTGTGGTGGGGCCGGCTGTAGCCCAGTGGGAGGCTCCGGGTTCGGTTCCCGGGGACCTCTCCGAGTGGGCAGACCGCCTGAGAAGGCAAGCCACCGTGGGTGGGGCAGAGCCGCCGTGGGCAGGGCAAAAAGCCGCCACAGGCAGGGCAAGCCACCTGCAAATGGAACAAAAGCTGCCTGCGAACGGAGCAAAGCTGCCCGGGAACGGAAGCAGAGCCGCCCACAAGCAGGGCAAGCCGCCTGCACAGTAAGCTGACTCGGCGTGTCGCCACAGTGGGGGGGGGGGACAAAGCAGACATAGAAGAACACAAAAAAATGAACACACAGCAAGAGCAAGCAGAAAGGGGAGGGATATGTAACAACAACAAAAAAATGTTTTGTGGTGATTAATGCATAACTTGTGATTATACTAAAAGCGACTGATTAAACACTTTGGATACATTATGTGGTATATAAACATATCTCAATAAAACTGCTTAATAAATAATTAAATAATTGTGCAAGAATAGGCAGAAATAGCAGCTATGTACAACAGGGGAAGCATAGAGAGACTGAGAGGTGAAGAATTTTCTTGTTTGTTTTTTTAATTATTATTATTGAAATACTGAAAATACTCTAATAATGATTGAAGTGATGAATGCCTCTGTGATTATACCAAATACCACTGATTATATACTTTGAATGAATTGTATGCTTTATTAATATGTATCAATAAAATTGACTGTTAAAAAAAACAGGTTCTCGAACTTGTACATTCAACTTCCTTAATACATTCCAATAATTCAGGAAATAAGGCAAAGACTTGAGTAAATTATTAATATCATAATGCAAAACATCGTAAGCTTAGTTTGTTTCTTTACTAAATAGCATCTTTATACACACACACACATACACACACAGTACATATATATACTTTCTAACTATCTAAGGCAGTAAATAAGTTGGGTCCTCTAGTTACTGCACTATTTCTTAATCTTTCTCTGTGTTTACAAGCTACAAAAAGAAACAAACATTAAGGCACAGGTCCAAGTTACGGTTTGATTTCTTCTCTGTTGTTACTAGATAAACTTGAAAAGAATGCAAATTTTTTTATGTTATCTTAAAATTGGGGGTGGGAGGGAAAGGCTAATGGTAGCAAGTAGCCCCCCAAATTTAGGAAAATTATATTGAAAAAAGTCTGTTTATTAGTTGTATAACACAAACCCTCCTTCCTGTTAATTAAAAAATATCATCATTAATCTATTTTAACAAAATGAATTTACTGGATCAGTTTTTTTCTGGAGCAGAGTTTGATAGGCACCATGTGGACCTAAAGTATACAGCTAATCAAGTTACTTCCCCTACTTGCCCTCACTAACATGAATAAGGCCTAATTCCTTAGCATAGCACTGGCGCCATTCAAAATGAGCCTTCCTTAACCAGCCTTAGCCTCTGCAACTGCCTTACACGCCCAGACCCTATGTTCCAGTCCCGCCATTGTTCAAACATATTAACTGTACACTCTCTTAAGGGTCTGTAACCTTGCACGAGCATTTTTGGAAATGCTCTTTTCCTAAACTCTGATGAAGTTGTCTTCTACCTTCAGGCGCCATTTAAATATCACCTCTTCTATGAGACCATCATCTCTGACTAACCAGGCACTGTACTTTGTGAAGTAGTACTTATTACACTGTATTTTAACTCTTGCTATACATGCAATGCTTCCTGAGAGCAGGTGCTTCATTTTACTCTTATTCATAAACACCCCAAATTCTGGTAGAGCCTGACAACACAGGGGGCTTCAAAATTCATACTCAACAAGAATGGTTGGCTAGTTAAGAATCAGTGTTAAACCTTCTAACACTTTCCCTTAATTTCAAATAATGTAGTTTCCTAACCGTAGAGTAAATCCCTTGGGAATTCAAAACCACATGGCTCTTTGTATTCCCAGAGCATACTATGCACAGAACAAGTTTGCTGCTGAACGTGAAATAAGTTCTAACACCCATTCCTTCTTCTGAAGTTTGTTGACAGAAGGGGATGTATTAAGGAAGGGATATTGAGAGAAGATAAAGAACCTCTGGTGTCTTTTGATGGAAAATTGTAAAGTTTCCTTAAATTTCCTTTTTTATACTAGAACAAATTGTTCTAAAGGCAAAAGGAACTTTACATAAACACTGTACTTTAGTTGATAAAGTTGTTTCCTATAGGAGTATGGGTTAATTTTGATACCACTATACATGTATACCGAAATGGAACAATTACCTAAATGGACAGCAAGACGGTGAGTGGCAGGTTTCTTACACTTGGAGTGGGAGGTTACAGAAAAGCAAGGGACAGAGATTAGAATAATCCATGTGTTAATGGATTAGAATTAGAGACATCAGCATGACTCGTGTTGAGATTACTATAGATACAGATGGCTACATACAGAAATATTTATAGATATGTGTGTATATATTCAGGTTACTATATGCACATATATTTCTTTGATCTGTCCACTGAGAGGGCCTAAAATAAAGGACACCCTAGTAGCAATAAGCACTCTTAGTGCCCAGATCTTGTTTTCTGATAACATTCTCCAATTTTTTAAAAAAAAGAGCTCATTTGTGAAATGACTGATTCCAGGACTGTGGCAGGAAATATACAAGATGAACCTGGAGTATCTTGTAATGTCAGGCATTAAAGAAGTGCTGAAAACACAAAAACAAAAAACTTAAAAATAAAATTGATGGAGATCTGTCAAAGGAACATAGAAGCCTATTGAAAGAGCTCCTATTGGCCAAAACTAGAATAAAGTAGCATTGGATTATAACTCAAAAATTTATTTAAAAAAAAATCCATGAATCCATACTGACATGAATGCCTGCAAAGATAAAGAGGGAGGAAAAGGTAATTCTCCCATGCAGAGAAATAATTGATGTAGTTATTCCACTCTCAAGGAGAAGGAGCAAAACTTCTCAGGTGTGGGTTGCACACACTGACTTCTTTCCAAAGCGTACTTTCCAAAGGACAGAAATGGGGGGGGGGGGT
>PVKH010038889.1:0-11259 GCA_004027955.1 Chaetophractus vellerosus | reverse complement strand
ACTCTCTCTGTGCCTTGGGATGGGTGTTGTCCATCATCATCTCCTTGTTAGTTGTCCTGGGTGAGTCCAATGAACTGGAGAGTAGGTATTGCAACTTTGTTGAGATTCAGGGTCCAACTGGCACATGGAAAGCCCAAAGATTTAAGTCTCTTGGACATATATCTATCCACTCTAGTACTAACTATAGTTCAAATGGAAGGGACAGAAGAGCCATGTGTAAGGAAACCACAACTGTGTCCAACTCTGTCACACTGGGGAGCATAAATTCCAAACTAGGGCCCACTGGTAGATGCCAAACTCCTGAGTTGCCCTACCTAGAGTGTCTGGGTGTCTCCAGAGCCTTCAAGAGCCCTTCTATTTGAGGCAATATTTACTTTGGCAGTCAATGAGATCCTGCTGAGACGTGCATAAGTGTAACCTCTGGAATGACCTCCTGACTTGCTTGAAGTCTCTTAGCCATAGAAGCTCATTTGCCTTTACCTTATCCCCCTTTTGATCAAGGTCTTTTTCCAGTTGTATTGCTAGTTGGTGCTTGGTAGTAATCCCTTGGTGCCAGGGAGGCTCATCCCTAGGAGTGATGATGCATGCTGGGTGGGAGGTAATACATTTATATGCTGAGTTTGGCTTAGAGAGAAGCCACATCTGAGCAACAAGGAGGTAACTCTTAGGCGCCCTATAATATTAGGCTAAGTTTCAATTTCAAAAGTGAGGGTTCATGGGGCCGGCTCGATAGCCCAGTGGATGGGGCGCCGGCATACCACATGGGAGGCCCTGGGTTCGATTCCCGGGGACCTCTCCTAGCGGGCAGACCGCCTTGAGAATGGCAGGCCGCCATGGGCGGGCCGGAGCCGCCATGGGCGGGCCGGAGCCGCCGTGGGCAGGGCAAGAAGCTGCCACGGACAGGGCAAGAGCCGCCACGGGCAGGGCAGATGGAGCGCAGCCAGCCACCCGCGAACTGAATCAAGTGCTGGCCGTGAACGGACGCAGAGACCGCCCACAAGCGGGGAAAGCCGCGCCTGCGCAGTGACCACTCTCGGCGCGTCGCCGCAGCAGGGGGAAGGGGAGATATGTAATAAAATAAATAAATAAATAAATAAAAAAGTGAAGGTTCATAAGAAGAGTCATCAGTATTAAGGGCCCATCAGTGGTCCATCGTCCTTCACTAGTCACTCCCCCTGTACTTGTTTTCCCATTAGAGAATGTGACAGACCTCCCCAGGATGGGAATTCGATATTCTTTTGATTATTGTGTGACTCTCCACCCTGTGACAATGCCCCATAAACACCTGAACACATTCATATGCCTTATAGGTATGCCCCAGGTGAACCTTCTCCCATGCTTCCTCATCTCTGACACCAGCCCCAATGATGCTCCCCTGCTGCAATTGTAACCCTTCTGTGATCCAAAATTTCTTCAAAATTGTAGCCAACAAAATAACTGAATACAATTAATAGGAAAATACATGACGTTTTACTCCAACTCTGGCCACCAATTATATGTAGCTATAACTTCACAGTGCCTACCTCAGCTTTACCATGTATCTCTCGCTTTCTGCCCCATGCTTCTCTGCCACCACAGGATAAGAAGCCTCTTCTGACACATGCACAAAGATATTAGTGCAAAGGAGTTAACTGTACATGAGTCAAGCCTTGACAAATTTGAATGCATAGGAACCAGCAGATAAATACTTCCCTTGTCCATCCCTCAGAAAGACAATTCTAATTTAAATTTATTACAACTCAAAAGGTAGTTTTCAGCAGGATTAAACTTCAGATGCCCAAGGTGTTGGACCAGTTCAATAACAAACACTATCATTTTTTCACCGTTTTAAACATTCCAGTGACTTATTCTTGTGCCCTGGGTTGGTAAAGTCTGAAAGGATTTTGTTGTTGAAGGGAGATTTGACAGTTTTGAAATACTTAGTAATGACTGTCTGTTTTAAGTGTTGGGGAAATAAAGACTAGTGACATAAAGAAGATGCCAGTTCATAAATATGGATTAGCTAAGCTTATTATTGAGGAAATTAATAAATATTAAAGAAGGTGAAAACAGAAAAGGAAAACAGAATGCATGTAGTTAGCTCACAAGTGGCTACAAAACTCTGCTGAATTTTCAACTCTATTCATATGAAAATAAAGCTACAGCTGTCACACATCATCCTACCTTTAGTAAACAGCAACTATTCAATTTGTGTCAGTAGTTACATTAAGCTTGCTCCGACAACTTGATTTTCATAATTATTTATAAGAACTTTCTACAATTTCCCTTGATGGTGATTCTGCTTTAGAATACCTATGAGTAGTCACATTATTTAACATTCCTCAATAAGGTTAGGTTAAATTCACTTTCTCAAAAACATTTCCCTTTTTGTTACTATTTTATAGTATCAGATGTTCTGATTTGCATTGCAGTGCTGATTTTTCTTCGAGCTATACTTAATTTTCTGTATAGTCAACAAGTCCAAAGCCGTATACATAAAAAAGCAGTGATTTTTGTTACAATAGAATGAATTATAAAATTATTTTAAAAATTAGCTTTAGGTGACTAGCTTTTGCAAATATCATACTAGTGATGTATATTTAAAGTGGATCCTTGGTTAGCTACACAAGAATTCTCCTTCATCAAGTAGGGGCTTTATAAAATGATAGTTTTAGTAGCTTATTTTTCTAAGGGATTTGTAATTTGATAATTATTCTTCAGCTCTTAGATTTTCCCCATTAATACATAATTTACATTAAGCATTAAGTTCTTAGCAGTGTAAGGCTTTGATTTAATTTTCTGTATAGCCTGATATGTCTCTCATAACTATTCATCAAACATCTATGTTATATTATTCTTACAGTTTACATCAGGACTTAATAGAAATATTATTCCCAGCTTCACAAGTAATCTTTCTAATATAAGACATACATATCCCACCAAGCACATTATCCATTATTAAAGTTTAATTATGGTGTAATCATTGTAGGCTACATATAGAACTATTAAATTGTAAGGAACAAGATTCACTTTGTTCCAAATCTTGGGTACAGACCTATCCAATTGGTCATTTAATGTACTTGTAAATCCCAATGGTAAAATTTGATGTTAATTAATTAAATGAAAGTTAAATCTCCTTGAATGGCAGGCATGCATCTAACATATCTGTTCTATATAGGCAAAGAAAAAAAACATATCATTTAATCAATATTACTTGAGTTTTTAGCAATTTCAATCTGAAAATACTAAATTCAGCTCTTCTGTGTATAACTTGATTAACATTTTCACACCATCCTTTAATTTCTCCATAAATAATATCATTCCAAATATCTATTTGTCGCTATAAACAAATACAATCTTCTAGTTCAGTACTAGTAAGTACATGTTGTAGTAGTTGAATAGCTAGTTGTTGTATGATCACACATGTGAGTGAGTGTGACAATTCTTTAGCTATATTTTGTTGCAACAGGATTTCTTTCCAAGATATACATGATGGTTTGAAGCTTTATGGACACCAGAAAATTATATTCTTAGAATTAATCCATTTTGGGGGGTATGGACCTATTGTAGTTAGGACCTTTTGATTAGGTTTCTTCAGTTAAAGCGTGGCCCAGGGTGGGTCTTAATCCTTTTATTGGAGAACTTTATAAATGGGATGAATATGGACAGGGACAGAAGGAAAGTCACAGAAGCAAGAACTGAAGCGATGAAATCTGGAAGAGAAAGAAGAGACCAGCAGATGCTACCATGTGCCTTGCCATGTGACAGAGGAGTCCAGAATCATTGACAGTTAGCCTCTGGGAAGAAAGCATTGCCGGATTATGCCCTGATTTGTAAATTTTTCTCAGCCATGGAATTGTAAGCCTGACGGTTAATAAATCCCCTCAAGCCAACTCATTTCCCATTTCTGGTATATTGCTCTCAGCAGCCTAGCAAACAAAAACAGATTTTGGTACCAGAAAAGTGGGTTGCTGCTATTGCAAATACTAAAAATGTTTAAAAGCCTTTTAAATAGGTTAAAATGTAGAATTGGGAAGGATTGTGAGATGGTTGATAGAAAAAGCTTACATTGTTTTGAAAAGACTGTTGGTAGGAATATGGATGCTAAGATACTTCTGGTGAGGCCTTAGACAAAAATGATGAATATGTCATTGCAAACTGGCAGAAAGGCGATCCTTGTTTTAAAGTGGCAGGGAATTTGGCAAAATGGAGTTCTGATGTCAGGTGGAAGGCAGAATTTGAAAGTGATGAGGTTGGATATTTAGCTGAGAAGATTTTTCAAGCTAAATGTGGAAAGTGCAGCCTGGCTTTTCTTTGCGGCTTATAGTAAAATGCAAGAGGTTAGGGATAATCTGAGAACTGAACTCCTGGGCACAAAGAAACCAGAAACTGATGGTTGCCAAGTTACTCAGAAATGAAAATTCTGAGCTTCCAGGAAATTAGTTTGAGAGAATATTTCTCTATGTGAGGATTTAAATGAACATGTAACCAGTAAGCCATTTCAGTGCAAGTCAGGATTGGAAATCCTGTAATCCAGAAAGGATTTGTGGAAGGTCCTAATGTCTTATGGCCTGGACTCCTATGTACAATATGTGAAACTGACAAAATGTGAAATATATATAAATGGAATCACTACAAGCATGTACTGAAAGGGGAAAAAAGGTACAGATTGAAGGAACAATTATTTCAAAGGTAGAACAATGGAAGCTGAGATTTGGACTGAAGACAACTTCACAGGTCAAGAGAGTAGATCCACCCTTGTAGGGGACAGGGTGAGTATGCCTTGGAGCTTGGAGAGGGTGGCCCTTCTGCCCCATTGTTTAGGAAGAGTGTAATCACCCCAGATTTCTCAGATGCCTGGGTGACTGCAGAGAGGCTGGACTCTACCAAATTGTTTGAAGAGGGTGGAGCCTAGAGTCCAGCTGCCAACCTGATGCTTGACGAGGCTGGAAACAAGAGCCTGGCCATTACCTCAATGCCTGAAGATGTTGGAGACTTTACTCCAAAGTTTGGGGAGAGCAGGACCACTGTGCATGCCCTTGGAAAGAGTGGGGCCACCGCTGTGAGGGCAAGACATCATTCTATATATGACTCTCAGAACTTGAAATCTAATGGAGTGTGCCCTGTAGGGTTTTGGATTTATTTGGGATAGACTACCCCTGCTTTCCTTCTAATTTTTCCCTATGAGAATGGGAATTTTTATTCTATGACTCTATATCCTCTGTATATTTGTTTAATTCTCTTCTTAGAATATTTCCTCCATTATTTTTTCAAAGTTGATTTTTGTATGATAATCTTTCTAAGGTTTTTGTGTGACTGAGACCATATAAAACACTTATTTTGAAAAGATTTTAGTCACCTACAAAATTCTAAATTTGAAGTTGCAGTTCTCTTTCTTCAACTCTAAAGCCAAAAATCCATTGTCTTCTTCCAAGTCGAATTACCTACTGAAAAGGCTGATGTCATCTTTGCTTCCACTTCCATTTCTAATGACTTTTTTCTACCTGGAAACATTTAGGTATTTTTAACTAAAATATTTTACTTTATTGTGTTAATTTTTATAAAATCTGCATGTGCTTTGTTGTTTAATTTCCCCTCCCTAACCTGTTTGGCCGTATTAATCTGAGATCTTTTATTTGTCTTTAATTTGGAATATTCTGATCATTATTTTTTATTATTGATTTTGCCACTTCATCTCCTATAATGGTGCTTATATTAGACAACAATTGTTCTACTTTTGTCTTCCATATGAGAGATCATTCTTAACATATCTTTACACATTTCTAATGTTTTTGGCACAGTCATTGACATGATAGTCCAGCTTCTTGCTATAAAGTGGAGGAGACAACATACTAAGAGTGTTATATGTGGAATCTCCATCAAAGTTTATCATTCATTAATGGCACTCAGATCTTTTATATTCCATTTTGTTTTCTTTCTCCAAACCACTGTAGTCTCCTCAAGCTTATCTCATAGTTTTTTTTTTTTAGTTATTAGAATCCATAGCACATTTCTTGGGTGGTTCTTTGACATCTAGAGATTGCCTTGAATGAAGGAAGTCAAAAGCACTTTCTGTTTTGCCATCTTGTCATAAACGAGAACTCTATTAATAAACAATTTTGTGCCACACAGTTTCTCTTGTGTAAACAACCAAATAAAGTAAAATATATATTCAGTAGGCTGTAAACTATTTAATTTTCAATAGCCATATATCTTATTTCAACCGCTAGCCTGAATTTTGAATCATTTGACTCTAACTTTTTATGTTTTCCTTTTCTAAAAAGGTATATGAATTTTTATTTATTTATCTAAATACTGAATAGCTTGAGACACTATGTTCCTAACATGGAAAATAGATACTAAATGTCTATCCAAATCTTTTTTGAAATGATTTTCATTCAACTCTATTCATAAAATGTCTCAAGATAAATTTTCTCCTCTTACTAGTACCTTGGGAAGCATTAATCTCAGAATAATTGAGAAACATAGGCTAAGCTGTTAATTTTAAATGACAATTCGTAACTGTCACTTATATTGATAGAGCTATAGTTAAGAGTAATAATCAAAAGGTAGCTTCCTTATCATTGAATTTTTAATGATTATTAAATTACAGCTCTAATGCAACCATGAGTCTTGTCGTTGTTTATAATAATAAAATATCAGAATCTTATAAAATGCTGGTGGATTTATTTAAATGTTACATTTTTATAGTAATACTTCATCCAAATTTGGAGACTGCAATATCTTTATTAAAATTTAACACAATGTCAACTGTCATGAAAACTGTAACAAGTGAATCATATAGACTGTGAAACCTGAAGAGGAAAAGATAATGAATATAGGTGTGAAAACATGCAATGCTCTGCCTAAGTATCTGTAAACACAGTCTGTGTTTTGTGCAAAGGAAATTGTTTGAGTAATTCAAGTATCGCAGGGAGAGGTGTAGTGAACTTTTTCTCAATCCCTTAATCTTCTAATGTAATTATTTTACATAAAATGATAAATGTGTTTGTGTATGTCTGAGAGTATGTGTGTGTTTAGAAGAGAAAGCATGCAATAGAGAGAGTTTTTAATTAACTGAAAAAAATGGGTGCATTCATTCTTATAGAATGAAAGAATATTCATTTCCAAAAGAGAAAACACTCAGTTGGATGCAATTAAAAGAATCTAATGATAATATTTCTAATATGCAAAGGAAATTATGAGCAAATACAAGCTACCTCCAAAAACTGAAATACTTTAAGTATTCAAATATATTTCCTAAGAAGATACCTGTGATGCAAAATCACTTAACTTTCTGTCTACTTCTTTCTTTCTCCAACACTAAATGGATATAAAGCACATCTTAATTATATATTTGCCCATCATCTTATCATCTTTAATATACATCTACCCATTAAGAATATGATAAAAAATAATTCAACTGAATAAACATTTGCTAATTCCCTACTAAGTATGAGACACTATTTTAGGAACTGCAGCAGGTGCCAAGGAACGAATGACAGAGCTCCTGGCATAAAGAGCCTTGCAGAGTAGTAGCTCCTTGCTCTAGACTGCAGCCGCTTGTTTGTTTTTCTTTCATCTTTTTGAAAGGTAAAGGAACCGAAAATATAGAACACTCAGAGTTACATGCATTTTGGATGGCACATTTCTCTTTATAATGGAGAATATGTACTTAGTTTCAAATTATGTCAATGATTAAAGAAAGTATAGGTAAGGAAAAAGGAGATTAAGCATGAATTTGTCTATTTGATGTGAATCTCCCATTCATTTCTGCCTAGGGGGATAAAAAGCTAGTTGTCTACCAAACAGTAATTCTTCTCCATAGTGTAGAGTTAATGGCTGTTGAGAGGAATCTGTTCAGAGACTACAATTGGTAGACAACTTGGCAGCTAGATGGAGCCATGAGACTAGTCTTCGCCAATGAAATAACAGAAAGGACATGTGTCACTCAATGTTAAAATGATAAGAATCAGATGTACTTCCTCCACTATCTCTTCCTCTGTGTGCTGGCTGGAGGATAATGACAATGTCTCATGGCTTGGTCCCTAAATGATAGCTTAGAACAGAATGTCTTCCCACTCTTGATGAAGAACACCTTCATTGGACTGCTCAATGAGCAAGAAATGTATTTTTGTGAAATGTGTTTGATATAAGAACTATGAATGGCTAACCTAATAGTTGCTTGCACTGCAAGCCCCAGTGCCACTTTTGAACTTCAATGTATTTGACTGACTTACTAGTTCATTTTTACTGGCTCCTAATTTTAGAATTGAATCAAGAGTGACTGGGAATTTTTCAACATAAAGAAAGAAGAGAAAAAAGGTGAACAACACTAGAAAAATCAAATGAAGTCATAAAGAGAAAGTAATTTGATAGAGCAGTCCCAAAGAGTCAGTGAGAAATGCATAGCAAGAAAGAAAAAGGTCAGAGACTTCTATAGGACAGGCTCAACTGACACTAATCAATTTAACACTCTCAAATGAAAATTTACAAACCATGATCAAACAGGAAAAAAAGTCTATATTGATGAAAACCTGTCAAAACACAAGTGAATATTAAGCATATTTTTCCCTAGCACACCAGTAAGATAAGGCAGAAATCCAATAAAAGAAAAGAAATGTAGAAATACAGGACTCAGAATGTGAGTAGAATATTTCCAAAGCTGTACAAAGATTGCATGGGAAAATTCTACACCTAAACCAACACATTGGAATTCAGAAGATGCTCTCACAAGGCTAAAAGTTGGAATTTAATTTCATCAAGTGAAAGAAAACAGATGAAAATGGCAAAAAAATGCCATTGGTCTTTAATGAAGAGGAAGGAAGACTTCCAGAGGCATCTTTCTGGAAACACAGGCAAATTCAACGTGAGTGAATGATACAGCACCTCTTCCATGGGCCAAAGAGGTTGCTTTAGTGGAACCTTATTCCCACGTGTGTAACCTTCTACAAGCTTCTGAAACCGAAGGCAGGATTGTAGTTATTGTAGATCTCAGCTCTGGAAGGAATCTTTCACAACAGCTACAGAACATTTTATTATGAACTATGTGATAATAACCTGTAAATGCCATTATCACATTTAATGATAGTGCATAGACCCTACCAATTTAATATTTTTGAAAAATTCCCTATGGTAACTCTATAGAATGTCACCTCTTTATTTGTAATGCAAAATGAAATAGAAGGCTTTGAGATGGGAGAGTGACATAGAGTAAACAGAAGCTTTTTACTTTAAAATATTTGTATATTTCATTTCCAAATTATTACAGCATACAAAGAATTAAGTGGCTGTTTTAATATAAAGTTCTTTTTCATAGATTTAGAGTGCAATAAAAATACAGTGTTTTCAAATATCTCATTCTAGAGAGAAAGTGCCCATGGCAATCTATGTTCCTAAATAAAGAATTTTCACCATTTCTTAGCAATTACTGTACATTTCAGGGACCATATTACAAGTGTAGCAACAGACTCTGAAACTGTATTTCAGTCTTAACATAGAGGCAACATAAGTGAAAATTTTGTACTAACTTTTTTTTTTAAAGATACCTAGATTACATAAATGTTACACAAAAAATATAGGGATTCCCATAAGCCACACCTCCCACACCTCCCACAACCTCCCACATAAACATCCTTCCTTAGTGTGGCACATTAATTGCAACTGATAAACCCATCCTGGGGCTTTGCCATTAAGCATGGACCATAGTTCACATTGTAGACCACACTCTCTCCCACACAGTTCTGCATGTTATATGATGACATAAAATGGCCTATATCTGTTGTTGCAATGTCACTCAGGACAATTCCCAAGCCCCGAAAAAGCCCCTGTATTACAACTGCTTTTCCCTCTTTTGATGGTGCTATTTCCCTTAAATATATTTACACACATCATCTCCAATTTCTGTAAGTTTAAAAGCAAGGTAAATTTTATTCTGAAATGAAAAAGGAATTGAATATGCCCCATATGTGTCATGGAATACTTGCATTCTCGAACGCAGCACGGGGACAAACTCACATAAGTTTTTGACTGGATTTCAACAGAATGTTAAACTGAAGGGCTTATGGAAAGTATTTAGCTTAATCTTTCATTCTACAGTGAGGGAACTAAATTCAACTCAAGGTTGTAAAATAAGTTAGTGACAAAGCTAGAATAAAAACTTTCATTTCACCCTCTTTGCATTTCAAGACACTGACTTAGATCATGGTTTTATAACTAGATGCATGTAAAGATTCCTTAGCACGATGGAGGAATTTCAAAGTTATTTCCCTATTGCCCTTACTGTCAAATATAACTGTAAATAACAGTCATCTTGGAAGTCTGTTTAAAATACAGTTTTCCCGGACACTAACCCCAAATATTCTGTGTCAGAATGTCTACTGTGGGAAAAAGGCATCTGTTCTGATGCAAGTGGCCCATATTCTATGCACTGCCCTTTGCGAAACAGCATGCATTGAATAAATAACTTGCTATTCTGCTTTTTCGTCCTGGCTTTAGAAAAGATGGGAAAAATGACACCTAACACGTTAGTGATAGATTTGTTGTTAAGAGTTTACACATTTTTTGTATGGGAATATGTTTTCATTTTGCTTGAAATGAATTTTTCTGCATGGGAATATGTTTTCATTTCTCTTGAAATAAAATTCCACTAGGAGTGGAATGGTTGGTTAATTCTGATGAAATGCCAAACTATTCCCAAAGCGTGTGCAACATTTTGCAACCCTACCAGAAATATGTGAGTGCTTCAGTTTTGCCACATCTTCACCAATACTTATTGTCTGTCTGATGTTATTATAGATTTCCTAGTGTGTGTGTGAGTAGTATTTCATTGTGGCTTTGATTTGCATTTCAGTAATGAAAAATGATCTGCATATTTTCATGTGCTTATTGTCATTTGTATATCTCCCTTAGAAAAATTTCTATTCAAATCTTTTGCAGTTTATAATTGGGTTATTTGTGTTTTTATATTGAGTTGTAAGAGTTATTTATTTATTCTTGATGCAAGTCTTTTACCATCTTAGCAGATATAATATTTGCAAATATTTTTTCCCATTATGTGGGTTATCTTTTCACTTTCTTGATGGGGTCCATTGAAGCACAAATGTTTAATTTTTATGAAGTCCAAGTTCTCTATTTTTTCTTTTGTTTCTAGGTTTAGTGTCCCAACTAGGAAACCACTGCATAATCCAAGGTTATGAAGATTTACCCTAGGTTTACTTCAAAGGTTTTCAGGATTTTAGTTCTTACTTTTAAGTCTATGATTTATTTTGTGTTAATTTT
>PVKH010038888.1:0-11258 GCA_004027955.1 Chaetophractus vellerosus | reverse complement strand
GCATATTTGTTTTGTAAGTTCACAATGTTTACCGACACTTATAGTTTGTGTATGTTCATGTATGAATGATATGCTTCAATAAATTGTTTTAAAAAAATACACATACGGGGGAACCAGTATAGCTCAGGGGCTGAGTGCTAGCTTCCCACATACGAGGCCCTGGGTTCATTCCCAGCCCTGGTGCTGCCAAAAATAAAAATTAAAATATGCATATTACCTGTCTTATAGAGTAGAAATCACAATCACATGTAAAATGCCCAGGGCAATGCCTCTACATAGACAATAAATGGTAGTTATTATTGTCAAAAGTCTTAAAAAAAAAAAAAAGACAGTCAATGGCCTTCAAACTTCCCATTTTACAATGAGGCAAGAAAGCTCAGATAGATCAGTGGGTTTAGACCTCTAGTCTAAGTGGCTTGAATCTGTGAAGTATTCTCAGCTACACTTATCAGGCTAATCAAACCCTTCTCAAAGCTGGCAGCATGAGGTCAAAGAACTAAATTGATTCTTACAAGATTTTTAAAAGTTGCAAAATTTCCTTTGCTCTCTAATGTTTGCTTTCAAATGTGATAGAATCAGACAACTAAAATGAAATCTTACTCTAATAGAATTTCAGTATTTCAGCAGTATTTCAAAGATTTGCTTGAAATTGGAAGGAAATTCCATTTCTCAGGGTGCATATCCTTTCTTAGTTACTGTCATTTTGCAAATGAGAAACAGGAGCAATGTCAATGTTGTATATGTCAGCCCACCACAATATTAGTATCTTGTTTTCTTAGGAAAAACACTTCCTAAATAAGATGGAATTGGTATCGCCCATCCTTAAATTAAGCATGATATTACTTGAAAGAGGGGAAACAATGATATGAGATAAAACAGTAACCTAAATATGATGTAGGAACATCAATGGATTGGTGACATGACAATGGTCAGAATGGTCAGGAAAGATTTTGGAGTACAAAAAGGAAGATAATAAGGGGGTCTAAAAGTAATATAGAAAGCACACCTTAGGTTTATAATATAAAAAATGAGGAAGAGGAAGAGAAGAGGAAAGAGGAGGAGATTAAGAGAAGAAGAAAGAAGATAAAAAAGGAAGAAGAAGAAATATGAGGCAGAGAAGATAAAGAGGAGGAATTCAGAAAAGGGTCAGAAATCAAGACAGTGCAATGCAGTAAAGAACTTAAGGAAGGAATAGAGTTAGAAGAAACAATATTCTAAGAAACTCAGATCAGAAGATTAGTTTTAAAAGCTGTGGGACACAGTGTCCTTTAAGTCTGAAGACCAGGAATGAAACTATAAACACGCTCAAGTTTCAGGTTATCAATTCATAGTCAAATAAAAATAATAAAGTAGTAAAATAAAAAAGTTCGAACTACTCAGTATATCCCTTTGCTAAATCTAATATTAAGATTGAATGAAGCAAAACAAAACAAACAAAAAAGGTCAAAAGAAGTAATCCATGCAAACTTCTCAAAAGAGTGCCTACAACTAGTAATTGCTCAATAATTTTTGGTTATTATTATTCTTTACAATTTAGCTTAGTTCGATTTGTCAGATTGTGAGAACCAGTGCAGAATATATTTGAGCCCAAAATAGACTCTAAGCAATAATCTGTATGTCAAACAATGCTCTAAATACTCTAGGAAGCTGTGGTATATATGCTAACTCTACATTTTCCACAAAAAACTCCTATAGTTCCAAAAAAGAAACTAGGTTCTTAAATTAGGTTTATCTGCTGATAGAATTTATATAATTTTATTTAATATTTAGGTAATATGAAGAAGTATATACTATCATTAAACAACCTTAAATTTCCAGAATAGTTTTATTGGCAATTTTGTAAAAGGCACCACCAAAATCACTGAACAAGCACAAGGGGATCCGTCTACCTCTCTAAGAGATTCTCCCTTGGGTTTTAAAGATTTTTTTCTAAAGGAAATCGACTCATTCATTCTAAGAAAGAATTTCTTGATAAGCTAATGTTTGAGTTGTTTTCCCCATGCAGTTGAAGAAATGTCTTCAGAGTTAAGAATTATGCAGATATTCTAATAAACATTATTTTCAGGAGCATCACACATTTGATATGTGGCTATTCAAAGACACAGGTGCAAGCATTTGCTTGCCAATTATTAACAATCAGTGAGACATTTCTTCAAGCCCTGTTTCCTTAAAGAATTTGAAAAATTTTAAAGACCAAAATGAAGTAATGTTTTTCTTATATAACATGGAAATAATTTTTTATATATAACACAGAAATAATGTTTTTCTTATATAGCATAAGTAATTGAATGACAATAAAAAATAATTATTGACAATCAAATTTTCAGCAAGGAAAATTTAAGCCATTTTTACAGTGGAGAACCATACAGCTTTGTCATTCTAAGCTCTTCAAGCAAATGAAACGCATTCCTTTTGCCACTAGAATTCATTGGAATGTGTTGATTTCATGTGTAGCTTAGTCCATTTCTTGTGATAGACTAAAATTGAAAAGGTTATGACTTTTACTCAACTAAACAGGATCTCCACATGTTTTACTTATAGATTTACTTGGAAACACATTATTCTATTGGTACTTGGCTACACCTTTTTTTGAATGTTCTGAATTAGCACTTCCTTTTTCATTTTTGCCTACTCAAAAGGAAGGGAAACATGTTTCCTGGGCATTGTGGAGACAAGCATTGTGGTACAGATCATCACATAAGAAATCTCATCTAAACTGTATTCTCATAAAGTGAGAATTTGAATCCATTTAACAAATGAGGAAACTCAGTCTGGGGTTTAGAGAGTTTCCCTAGGTCACTTAACTAGGGGTTAGCATTAAAATTCATTTTTGATATTTTTAGCTCCCTAGTGTTGATCCTTTCAAAAATGATATACGGTTTCTCAAGCAACAGAAAAGATCAGGGATTAGCAAAGAGTTTTATAATTTAGTATTAAAGCCCTTTAGCCTTTTGTACATCGCAACCAAGAAGCCCTTTTACTTTGGCCCTATCACCACAAATCACATTCTTACTGCTTAAAAGTGGGAAAGTCTTATATAGGATCTAATTTATTTTAAATACATTACTTACTACAGTGAAATGCTATGAGTGTGTAATTTATGTTTAGGCATAATCCAGTTCAGCTAACATGCTATTATGAAAACACAATTGGCAGGCAATCTGTTTTCCATTTCTCAATTAAAATCCAATGTTTGGCTAATCACTTTAATTAAGGTAATAAAATGGGGTTCTATCAGTGAAAAATCATAATATTCAGTTGTATGGTACAATGAATATTAGAAATGTGCTATTACTGGTAAAATTACAGGTATACAAATTATTTTGTATTGGCTGAAACTTTTTGGTGGCATGTTCCAGTTTTGTACAGAAAGCTCCACACCTTACTCTCAGGGAGAGCTCAGCAAGTTTGATCCCTAAACCTCCGTAGTATCCAGATATGGAAGATGCCAACTAAACAGCATAGAACAATAGAACATTGCCTCTGGAAATTTGTACTATCTGCCACAAGAAAACCTGCTATTCAAAATGGGGCTGGAGCTCCTGAAAGAACAAAGTGCAGGGACTTTACCCAACTGCTTACTGATGAGCATCTGTTTCATAAATGTCTGTATGAGAGAGAAGGTTTGATCTTAGGCTTATTTTTTTCACTTAAGGATATTGGCAGTGGGGCATTGCTATTCCTCATTCATCTCAAGGGTTTCAGTGTAACTACTATTTGTCTCTCAAAATGAACTTGAGAGAGGCCCAAAACCAAATTGCCTTAGATCAGTTTACCATAGGCATGTGCAATGGCACATATGATACTTGGATCTTTTAATATATTCAGAAGCCGAAATCCACACTGAAAATTCTTTTGGACTTGGAGAGAAAGTCAAGAGCAATTTTGCTACTACGATGTAATATATTAAAAAGTTTATTATTTAATCATCAACCTTGTGTTTTCTCTTAAAAGAATCCTTGGTTTTTAATGGTACTTTCATTGGCATAATTCCCTATTATACAGACACACTTATGCCTCATAAAGCAATTTACTGACTAAAGAATTCCTTATCTCTACTCCTTCCTTACAGCCAGGCTAGAGTTTTCTAATTATGACAATATGGAGAGGGAAAACATCTGTGCTGCCAATGCTGAACACCAACAGAAGAAAAGAGCTTTCAGATACTTTAAATATTTGAGGGATTAAATGAAAAGTTTGCTACTGATGTGTTCTTGAATAATCCTTTGGGAGGCTTGGGAGGCTGTATGTGTCTGTGTAATAGAATACAGGGAAATGTAAGAAAAACAAAAAGTTGCATTTACTGAACAATGATTTTCACAACCTTCAATAGCAGCTTGTAGTCCCTTATACCCCAAGAAATAGGTTTAATGAATGGTAGGAGAGGTAAACAAGCCATTATCCCATTATATTTTCTAGGATCAATTATTGATTTATAAGGACACTATGAAATGCACTAGAATTAAGTCAGACCATTATACCACCTCACCTAGTCTTGGCATGTCTGTGGTCAAAATAGTGTTAATTGACAATTCTCAAAGCAAGTTACTTTTCTACTTGGAAACCTCAATTGTTCCCTGTATCCCTTCAGAAAAATCCTAAACTCCTTAGCATGACATGCATGACCCTTAACAATCAGACTGGTTCCTGGTTCATTCACTACTCCAAACCCATATACATTCTTCTCTTTCTAGCAAGAGCATTAGCTTCATATCAACTGCCTGTACTACTTTCTCAGTTATAGAATCAGGCTGCATGGAACCCTGTGCATTGTGCCAACTGGCAAAGAGAGAACACCACTGACTACCTGGCCAGCCTGGCTGACTACAACCTCAACTACATCCACTAATGAAAGTGAGTGAATGAGCATATGAGAAGGTAATAATGCTCATAATTGGCAGTCACAATTCCAAAAAATATTCAAGATCTCATGTACTATCACTTCTCCCCAAAAAGATAAATTTTCCACACAAATTCATGTATACTACCTTTAGCAGTGATACCAAGCATTGAATAGATTATTTTATTTAAAGCAATATGTTGGTACTGTCTATAATGACTTCCAGATTTTTACCTTGATTTATGAGAGCCAGGAGCTCATCAATATGATACAGTTTGGACCATGCTTTTCAAATGTTTTATCTTCTATTTATTCTAAGACATAACTGTGTCTACCCACCAAATCAACCTAGTCCCAAAATATAGCTCTATAGTTTATTCTTAGCTACTTAGCATTTTCCCATGCTAAAATGCATTCTGCTTCAAGTCTGGAAATTTCTGAGTAAAATAAATTATTCAAATCTTGTATAAGAAAATGTTAAATAAGACTATTAATATTGTTTAATCTAAGAACCTAAGAACTACAATTTTTACATTTGGAAATTTGCTCTGAGCATACTATAGAGGAATGCTACAAATTAAAAGAATAAGAAAAATGCATATAAAATGGTCATGAAACAAATTGCTATCCTAATGCAAAATATGATCATTTTAATTATGATTATATTTAACCTCTACATTCTTTAATTCAGCTCTATGCACAGGCTAAAACTGTATTAACTTCTTAAAGCACTGTATTTTCAAGACTTTATGAAAGTTAATATATCACATTCATTGGAACCTGTTTGTACACAGTCATATTGACCCTTGGCGATTCCTCAGGCATGGGTTTCCCACTACCTTCCAGGTGGTTCAATGCTTCTTCTCTTTGTCAGCATGCAGGTGATCTGTGCAGATCCATTCAATGCTCTTTCAGATGAAAGTAATGATGATTAAGTGAAGCAGCAGAAGGAGCACTAGGCTGGGAGTCAGAAGACCTGGATTTGGGTCTTGAAACTTACATTTTCTGTATGCATGACCAAAAGCAATCATTTCACTTTCCTTAGCCTCAATTTCCTCATCTGTAAATTAGGAATAATGTTGGTAAACTAACTTCTATTCAGGATTTTTAAATTGTGCCAAAATGTTTTGGAATATATAATATAAATATTAGGTGTGATTATGTTTATTTTTTCTTCTCCAGTATCAGCATATGTTTGAAAATGTGAGGACAAACCAGATGCCATCTAAGTCATTTATGGTATCACATTCTTTTCAAAATCACTGCTTAATATGTGCCAGGCATTGTGCTAAGTATTTTATATGCATGAGCTTATTAAATCCTTATTAAAAACCTACAAAAAAGTATTATTATGATTACCATTTACATAGAGAAAGCTGAATCACAGGAAGCTAAGTAATTTGCCCATAGTAAATGAGTTGAATCATTTTTTGATGTAGCTGAAGATATTGAATTCCTTTGAGAAGTCTAGTAAAGGGAAAGCGTCTCTTTTAGAGCAGCAATGACAATCTTCAGAAATAAAAAGTGTTTTCTACTAATAAGAAATGTCAAAATAAGAGTGCAAATAAATTAAATGCTTTACTATACAGATATGTAAACAGGGAGACAAAATGAGGGCATTCAGTTTCTGGGATTTATATTGCAAATCCCGATGATAGCATTGAATCAACAAACTCAGGGTTTGGAAGGTCTTTATAGATTGCTAATTCAATGCTTTGAGTTTGCAACTCATAGTTTCATTCCCTTGGAAACATTCTCCAGTATTAGCTTCTATATCAATCATTTTCAGCTGTGTAAATTTGACATTCTTTTATGAATCC
The DNA here is from genome assembly GCA_004027955.1 of Chaetophractus vellerosus. Lineage (NCBI taxonomy): Eukaryota > Metazoa > Chordata > Mammalia > Cingulata > Chlamyphoridae > Chaetophractus > Chaetophractus vellerosus. Next base: position 4,598 of record PVKH010038888.1, on the reverse strand, counting down.
CGAAAAAGTTTATGTTCTTTAATCTATTTTTGTGAGTGTGAAATGCTTTTGATTGGACTACGGCAGTGAGGCGTTAGCAAGCTTGGGTCTCCGCCATCTTGCTGGGGCTGATAAAAATGGAGACAAATAGGAAAAGGGAGGGCTGCCATTTTTGACCCTGATGTGAAAGGAGGACTTGAGGATCACTAGCAGCCAAAGCTTAAGCACAAAGTCCTCAAGAGGCTGGGTCTACATTGCAGCTCGAAGTTGAAGAGACAAACCCAAGCTGAAGAGAAAAGCCATATGCCTGATAGCTCACACCTGAACCTGGGAAGAACGCAGAGCAGCTGAGACTGAAAGAGGAAGCCCTGTAACAGATGAGCCCTTTGTCTTGTCTGGTTGTCCACAGCTGAGCTCCAGGAGGCAGTAGATTCTAGAGGGGAAAGCAGAGATCTCTGCAGAAATTGCCCACCGTCTTGCTTAACCATGTTGCAACATGCTAGGATCAACTGTAGCTGACTTTGGTGAAAAAGCATCTCTGATGATGCCTTGATTTGGACATTTCACAGCATTGGAACTATAAGCTTTTATCCCCAAATAAAATTCCCCATTGGCAGCACTGTGGCAAACTAAAACATGCCGTTACATTTTTCTCCACAATACATGATGAATGATATTCACCAGGCATAATAAACATATATGAACTCAAAATCTCAGGCATAGGAAAGAAGTTATGGATTATGTGCAAAATGGAAGAACTCTTAGCATTGATATAAAGGCAGTGGCCACCAGAGGTTCTGAGGGATGGGAGAGGGAAGAATAGGTGTAATATGGGGGCATTTTTGGGACATTGGAGTTGTCTTTCATAACATTGCAGTGACAGATAAAAGCCATTGTATATTTTGTCATACCTACAAAATTGTGCAGGACAGAGTGTAAACTATAATGTAAACTGTAATCCACATTTAGTAGCAATGCTTCAATATGTGTTCATCAATTGTAACAAATGTACCATAGTAATGCCCTCATTAGTTCATGAGGGAAAGTGTGAGACAGGAAGGGAGTGGGGCATATGGGAATCCCTTATATTTTTTATGTGACATTTATGTAGTCTAAAGCTTCTTTAAAAATAAAAAATAATTATTTTAAAAAACACTCCTTTCACTCCTACTTAATAAAACACATCAAAATAAAATTAGCAATAGTGAAGCCATTACAAAAAATAACTGAGGTTCTTCTTTATTTTCAAAGGTAATTCTTTCCAAGTTTTATCCTACAAACTATATTAGTATCCAATTACCTTCCATAAAACAGCCTGTCATTATCCTGGCATTAATAATTTCGGTTCCACCCTATATTTCTGCAAGTTTAGTGATAGTGATATCAGCTTGCTTTTGGTTCAAGGTGACATGAAACTTAACTCAAATTAATGTAAATAGAAACTGGAAATTTACTTGCCTTTGTAGTCACTAATTCCAAAATATTGGCTTATTTCAGGCCCAGTTTTATCCAGAAATTCATTATAACATCAGGACTCCAGCTGTTTTTCTATGCTATTCTTTTCCTGCTTTCTTTTTCCCTTTGCTGTCTTCATCCTCAGATCATCCTCTCCTCTCACTATTGTAGCAAAAATACATGCACTAGTTTCAGATATCACATTGCCATACACATTGATCCAAGAAGAGAATGTGCTATTTGTCCCCAAATGACTCCAAAAAAGTTCTGAGACTCACATTTAGGTCCATGCCTAAACCTGAGCCAATCAGGAAGGCCTAGAATAAAATGCATTGACTGGCTTAATATTGATCATGTGTTTTGCCCTTGCAAGTAGGACTCAAGGCTGCTTCCCTGAAGCTACATAGATTCATTCCTCTTCCTGCCACTCCACCACTCCAAAAATCAGAAACTGTTGGAAAAGGGAGAAAAGGGAATTAATGCAAGTAATGTGACCCAAAAGGTCCACTTGATAACTCACTCTCTTGAAAGAGCCCATTCCCCTTTTAAGCAGCCTGGTAGATAGGCTTTTCCTTTATTAAGCCTAATTGCCCAGATTTCACTTATTAATCTAGTTTTTCCCTTGCAGATCTACAGAATCTTGTATATTTATTCTCTATCATTGATATTTTCCAATAGGATATTTTATTCTTATACTTTACTTTGTGAGTACACCTTCCTTGAATAGTAAAAGTTTAACGTCTGGTATTTTTGGTGCACTTATTTTAATAAGGATATCTCCGGATAAACTAAGCAGAATTTATATTAATATTCAATTTATCTGCTGATTTTCAAAGAAAATCTAGTGATTTATGAGGTTCTATCTTGACATTTTATAGAGAAAAAATAGTTCCTTTATAATTCTTAATCAAAATGCAGTCAATAGTCTGTAGCTTATAGGGCCAATTATAGCGAATGTGATCAGCCTTTTTATTTCTAGACAGAGAAATGTAGATTTCCTTCAACTTCTTAAATAGCAGGTTATTAGAGGAACTAGGACCTTGAGTGGTATCATTTTAGGCTCTTACTTCTTCACATCAGGAAGTCAGAGGTTGTCAGTTCTTTTCTCATTTTCTTGAAAGGCCTTCCCTTCCTGCAGGAATTGAGAGAGATAACTAGATCTTGCCTTTCTTTGGACCACGGAATGGCATTCTTTTGGATTAATCTTTTAAGATTCCCTTATCACAGTGCAATCACTCTCTTAAAAGGGCCTACCCTTTCTCACATCAACTCTCACTTCATTTCTCATGGAAAGGGACTATATCTTCTTTTCCTATGGTGGGAGGGGAAGTTAACTTTAAAAGAGGCAAGAAACAGAGCTAAGACCTAGAGGAGAGTGTTGTTATGCATTACACTAGGTGTTAACAATAAAAGAATTTTTAGAATTATGTGACTGGCTTTTCTTCATCAAACCTGGCAGATGAATTGATGTGTCACAAAGCATTTTCCTTTTAGTTAACAGATGGTGTATTCCAATTAGATTCTATTACATTTTGAATTGTGGTAGGTCTACTGGAAGAAAATTTGTGGTGTCCCAAGCATGAAAAGAAAACTACTCTAAATTCATGTTTGAATGAAATGCTCTTTTTCAGTCCTACTACGTGTAGAGTTAGTGATCAAAAACCTGCCGAGATAAATATTTATATACATGCACACACATACAATATACTTTCAGTTAAATTGCTAACTCATAAGAGGAAAGATGCATATATATATATAAATATACACCTATATCATTGTATCAGTCATGACACATACTGATTTCAATACTGAAAAAATAAATAAATTAATAATTTATTAGGGAAGGAATCAAAAGATCACAAACATGAGTTCTAGGCATTTAAAAATGCATAATTGAGAATAGTAATAGACATCAACTAAACAACTTAAACTTTGAAAATATTTGCTTCAACCTAGAATACACAGATAATTGCATTAAGTTAGCAGCTTATTGCTATTTTGTTTGAAACTGATTATTTAAAAGAAAATTGTATAATAATCATATCATCTTTTACATTATCTATTTTTAAAGCCTAGATTTCAGAAGAATAGATAAGATTACTGTGCTATTTTTCATTAATAATTTATAATTAATTCAAGTATTAAACTTTCAGAGTGCTAGAAATATCTCAATTATTTTCTCCTTCTAAGATCAGTGAAGTAAATATCATAATGAGCAAAATGTGTCAGATTATTTGATGAAACTACTTTTATATCTATGAGTGCCTCCTTAACACTCAAAATACACAATTTAGACTCTTTGTAACCATGAATTAGTACTATTCTCTGATAATATTAAAAGGCATGTACAAGAAACTGTTTTTTCCATATAATAGAACTAAAGGTAGGCCTCTGAGATTTTTAGCAATCTATTTGGTAAAAAAACTTTCTTGTTAACTTACTCTGCAAAGAAAGTTAAGGTTAAAATGGAATCGACGTTAGGTTCCAACTATCCATCTTGTTCCAGTGTTTGTTCTACAACACCATTTCAGTGATAGCATAGTCCAGAATCTAATTCATAATTTATAGAATATGAGATAAAATTGATTGCTAGATACACATTAGTTTATGTACCATTTAAAAGAAAAAAAAACACTGTTAATTAAACTGACAGTGCTTTCTCAGCATTTAAATTATATACTTATTAAAGCCTTTGTTTAGACTTAGAGGTGGATTTTTTTCATATACCACTTTTGTGCACACAACAAAGTCAAATAAAAGCAAAACAATTTGGTTAGTTATGCCTAAAACTTCTACAATTCTGGCACCTTATACTTTTTAAAAAATGAAACTTGATTGAAGTATATCATTCATACATGAACATACATAAATAATAAATGTGTAGTAAAAGTTGTAAACTTACAAAACAAACATGCATATCATCATACAAGGCTCCCATACATCTCCCCACCACCAACACCTTGCATTGTTGTGAAACATTTGTTAGAAGCTATGAAATAGCATATTACTACTAACTATAGGCCATATTTTACATTTGATGTATTTTTCTCCCAACCCACCCAATTATTAACATCCTATATTAGTGTTCTAGTCAGGGGTCTCTCGGGAAACAGAATCAACACGAGATCTCTGTTAAAAATATAAGATTTTATAAGAGTCTCTCA
>PVKH010038887.1:0-11253 GCA_004027955.1 Chaetophractus vellerosus | reverse complement strand
AAAATGGCTGTTCATCCCTTTCTTGAAGATATCCAATAGTAGTAACTCAGACATTGTGTAAAAGCAGTGCAGGTTGTTTCATAAAAAATAATCTATGCTATCTACTACTTTCATAATAATCATTCTAAATACTAGAGATGGATATAATTCATCATATTACTTGGAATAAACTAATAAAATTTCTTCATTTTAAAGACAGACTGTTGAGAATAAGGGTTCAAAGATTATATAACTCACTTGTAAGTTCTTTTAATTTCAGTGATCTATGAAACATACCATAATGGCTACACTCATATAATGCTCTTGACTGGGAGATGATAGATAGATAGATAGATAGATAGATAGATAGATAGATAGATAGATAGATAGATAGATAGATAGATTAGAGTTAATAAACACAGAGATAAAGATAGAGATAGAGATAATCACTGTAGTTCTCTAAAAATCTTCTAGATACTAACAATATTCTTATCCTAGTATCTGGTATACTGGCTTTAACTGTGATATTTTCATTCTCTTTCATTCTGTCTCCTTATTTAACATTTAACTATATACTATTGTAATACTTCCATCTTGCATTATTTGCAACTTTATTATTTAATAGCTATGTACCTTTTCACACAAACCAATTATTCATTTCTTTAAAATAAATGTCATGTGTAATATGACTACTGATTACTCCCTATTCACAGCAGTATGCCAGACAATCTGTGAAATTAAAATGTGACTAGGAAAACCTTAAGAGATGGAAATGATGCAGCACTGGTAAGAAAGATATTGTGGAGTAATAAAAGCTTCTCTGGATTTCTCAGTTTCCTGTTAAAGGCAACAACGTCCTGAGATGTGGACATATATTTTACATATGCAGAGAAACATCTTTCTCTTCTAGAAACATCTTGACAGGCTATGAGAATTAAATTTTTAGGCATTTTTCTGACTTATTGTATTAGTCAATAAAACATCTTGTTCTTTCTCTTATCTCCTCTAAAGTGGACCAGATGGTTACAGCCTGGACAAGGTCCAGGACTTAAACCCAAAAGTATTCAAAACCTGGAGATATTTGCATGTCAAAAGAGATGAAGCCCAGAATTTGGAGAAATCTCTTGGTTATTTAAGTTGGAGACACCTGGGTCTGCGGGCCCCTGGAGATATTATACTGACATACCAGTTAGCTGGAGACATGATTCTGGCCAATTAGTTTCAAAGAGACTCTCAAGAGAGGAGGCAGAGAGTGACCTCCTTCCCCTTTATAAGCAGGAAAGATTTTTTTCCTTGACTCTCACCTATGGACTGTTCAGCTACTTTTGTAGGATAATCGACCTGGCTCTCATGATGTTGCCCTAGTAAGGGCTACGGTCAAGGGGGGCTGAAACTCTTATTGCTTATTGTAAGTTGCTTAATACCAAATCTTTCTCTGATCCACACGTTGTGTGAATGTTTAGGATAAAATTAATAAAGATGAAGATGAAAAACCCAAGAGATATACCAAAAATTACTTCAAGAAAGCCATCATGTGCAGAACTCAGTTAAAATATAATAGCTTAGTATTTCAAAAAATAAACAAAAATACAGATATGAAAATTGCATGTGTCTAAATTTCTTGAATTTCATTTATTGTCATTCAAAAATCTACATATTTCTGTTTTTTTCAGATTTATTTATTTCCTTTTGTAACTTCATCAGGTCAGTTCATTGAGAAGTGGAAGAGTATAGAAGCAGATACAATGATTAAACTATGACCTAACTTAATACTTAAAATTAGTAACTTCTAAGATATACACAAAAAGTGCATACAGCAAAGTGAAAGGAAAGGGCAGATAAAATTTAAGCATCTAATGGAAAAACTTTGTAAACATAAATTAAAGCTATAATATCTCACAGTTATTTATCTTCAATTGTGTTCTAGAATTTCAAGTTACTTCAGTAAATAGAAAACATACTCACTTTTAAGATTTATCTTACTGATAATGTTAAAATATTGTGGTTCATCAAGGGAAGCACAGATTTTCTTCAAGGTTATACTAAGGAAGAAGACTACATAGTAAAAAAAATAAAATTTTGCTCTCCTCTCTGTGTTTAAATTACAAGTGTTTGCATAATACCACAGCAGACTTATGAAAAATTTAAAACATACAAAAACCAAAAAAATCAACAAATAAGATGGTTTTAGACATTAATAATTTGTCTGAAAATATATAATTGAGTAATGGGATGAAGAACGCCTGGAGGTGTTTATTTGCTAGCCAATGAATCTAATTCAGGCTCATTTAGATAGAAAATTTGTGCTGATGTTGGAGAACTTTCAGAATCACTGAGAAGCCTATAGAACTGGGTTCAGAAAATGGGGCATTAGTGAAGTGATAGTAGATAATCAGAAACACAGCCAGAGTGAAAACACTGAAATAGTACACTGAACACATGGCTGCTGGTGCTGACAACAGAGTGGTCACTGCCTGCCACCCTCCTGCAGACCTGAACACCTGATGTGGTTGCCGTTTATGCTACAGCTCTCAGAATACCTTTTCCATTGTCTCTTGAGTCACTAGATCACTTGATTCAAAGATGCACATGGATGAATATAATTAGCTGAGATTAGATCAATGCAAAATGCAAGGGTAGTTGAAAGAAAAAATACCAATATTTGGAAGTAGGTTGTGACTCATAACAAGATAATGGAACTCAAAAAAACAGTAAAAGGCTTCAGATCAAAACAGTAAGTAAGGAAGGGAAGAAGGGATGAAAAGAAGGAGGGGAGGAAGGAAGGGAAGGAGGGAGAAATGAAAGGAAAAGAAAGGAAAGAAAGAGAGAAAAAGAGGAAGGAAAAAGGGGGAAAGAAAGAAGACAATGAATATTGATATATATATAGAACAACTGATTGATTTGAACTGAGATTGCAATAATTAGGAATCAACCATTTAAACACTTGAGATAAGTGATTTTCAGGAAGCTTGGAGAGCAAGTACAAATGTACTGATAAGAATAAGATTGGTTTGTATAAAGAAGAGGGAAACAAGATGGCTGGTGGGGCTGGAACACAAAAGACTGGCTTCTCTTTACCTGGGGACATAGTTGGTGATATAGATAGGATCTTTTGACTATTTAGGATCACATGAACCACAGTAAAGACACTGGATTTTATTTAGTATGTCTGGGAAAATATTGAAATATGGTGCTGCATTGTTGTTTTTTCAGGAAAGAGATTTACAATGACTTAGAGTTTTAAAATATCACTATATAAATTAAAAATTGTCGACTTAGAATCAACAGTAGAAATAGGTAGATTATTTAAGAACCTTTTCAAATATTTAGAGGAAAACATATGGAGGCTTGGATTGGGGTAATAGCAAGGAAGCTATTGAAATAATGAAAAGTGGACACACAGACCAGAGGAAAGGTTGGTTATTGGGAGGGATGGCTGAAAGAATGAGTGGAATCTACAATATATTTAAGATTTATCACCTGGGCAAAGACTTAACTGACATGTACTCTAAACTGGGTGGGGTAGTTTGGAATTAGAGCACGTTTGGAGGAGATAGAGAAACATGTAATCTGTCTTGAGAACGTTAGGTTTGGCATCCAAATGTACATGTTGAAATAGTAATTACATATATGAAACTTGGTATCAAAGATCAAATCAGAATGAAAGGTATAAATTAAGATATTAGATTGCAAAAGATATATTTATATTGATTAACTGAGGAGAGAGTGAGAGTATACAATAAAGACATGCTCTCCAACATTTAGAAAACATGTAGAAGCATATTGAACAAGGGGATAAATCAAGAACAGTGAATGAAATTGGTATAAAACCCAGAGAGTGTGGAATCATGGAAGCCAAGAAAACAACGTTTTAGGAAAGAAGTACTGGACAATGATGCAAAGTCTACTGAGAGACTGAAAAACATGAGGATAATTTTATATCCATTGGATTTTGCCAAATGCAATACACAAATTATTTTAAAAGAAAGTTTAATGGAAAATTAGTGAATAAAAAAGTTCTGTTCAGATGAGTTGAATAGAAAAAATGTAGGTTTGACAAGAAATTCTTTGTCTATGTAGTCTAGGAATATATGATCTTATATTATTAAAAATATCTCACATACGGCATGTTAGAAGGAAAAATATCATTTGCATGCTCAAACAATCCTATAAGGTAACTGTTATAGAGGCAGAACAAATTCACATGCAGAATTAGATTTACATGTGGAAAAATAAATTCACAGAGTAACATGGCTTACCCAGTTTTGCACAGCCAGTAAAACGCTGAGCCAGAATTCCAGCCTTGTGTTTTCATCCTAGGTCTAATGGACTTTATACAACACCATGTCTATTGTTCTTTATATATACACACTTTTGGGTATATATCATTTTAGGGTTTATCCCAATCCAATGCACTATTTTTGAAGGACCAATAAAGTGACATGATTAAGAGTTTGTGCCTAGGAATCATTCCACCTATGTATAATTTTCAGATTAGCCATTTTTATCCGCCATGTGACACTGAAAATGTACTTGACATTTCTAAGGATCAGTGTCCTTACCTGTAAAAGTGAATTAGCAATATTTACTTCATTGTGACATATTAGGCTTTTATATTAGCTAATAGTAGGAACTACATGCTATGCTAGATTTCTCAATCCCAAATTAAAAACAAAAAAGGAAAGATAAGGAATTATTTAATGAATGAATTGGTTTTCTCTAAATGGTGTTTATTATTTTTTTCTATTAAAGAAAAGTCTTTAATAAAGTAGTAGAATTGTAGGTGATCATACCCAAATACAAACCCTGTACTCTAAGTTTGCATTATTATAGCACTGATGCAAAGACTATTATTATAATCACAAATTCCTCAGAAAAGTAGATTTCTAAAAATAAATTGGAATACAGCTTTACCTAAATGTCTTTGTAGACTGTTATTGAATTAATTTGCATTAATTACAATTCTTAAGATGTCTCCTAACTTCTGATGTCAGGAGTATTATTCTATGCCATAAAAGCTGAACTATAACTATTTAAATTCAAAGGTTATACCCTGTATAGTAATTGCATTGCATCAATTCAAGATGCTAAACATGACCTATAGCAATTAATGAGGATACTTCTCTTCATTTGGAATGGTTATATAATGGATACATTTTGTAACCAATCATTTAGAAAATTCCTATAATTTGATCCATTTATTTTCTACCAGGATATTTGAGGTGATCAAAAGTCTACTCTCATTCTAGAATAAAATTAATTGATGTTCTCAGATCCTGGTGGCTTTGTTTTTTAAAAAAAATATAGAAACCAAAAAAGGACTCAAGAGGAGGAAAGATGATGCTAAGGTTTATCTCCTGGGATTATAGGTTTTAATTCACACAAAACACAAGGTTAGGGTAACAATATGAATAAATGTACACTGCAGTCTCCTGCATGTGCATATGCTCAGACTCTTCTCATAAAAGTCAAAGAATAACTGCTACAAACTCATATGTTCATCCATGTGACTGATGTCACAAGGTTGCCACTAGCCATCATTGCCTAATCATGATGTCACTATTCAATCACCATTTCACAATGCTACTGCTATTACCCTATTTACCCAGTATAAATGCTTTTTTCAAATGAAATAAAAGTTATAGCAGCATGGCATTTTTCAATATATTCACCAGACATATATCATTAGCTTCCCCAACCTGTTGACATTTCCCACCACATAATTTTTATCTATACTTTAGTTTAAGGAATGCTAGAAAGCTAGGAACATTTGAACACAGCCCAATAAAAGCAGAGATAGTTCCTAGATAATGCATTAAAGATAACATTGTTAGATACACCATTAAATAAGCTTATAATCTCTGAAAATATTATCAAATTGTCTGTGTTTTTCTTGAAATTAAATAATGCAGAGATGCTTACAATTTTTGAAAGACAGTCATGATCTCTAATAAAGGATCCAGGGCTATATACTTTCAGAGGATGTGACATCATTCAATATGCGAAACAAAAAAACAAAGCTGAGTTATAGCCTGTACAAGTAAGGCAGAACTGCACAGACATGAACAGTTTCATTAAGCCAAGCAAACTTTTGCTCAAAAATAAAGTTTAACACACCAGTCAAGAGACAGATTGGCAGAATGGATAAGGAAATATGACCCATCAAGGAGGCTGAAAATGAATGGCTTGAAAACAATTTTACAAGCAAACATCAACCAAAAAAGGGAGGAGTAGCTATACTAATACTGGACAAAATAGACTTTAAATGCAAAACTATTTTAAGAGATAAAGATCAACACATAATTTTAGTAAAAGGAGTAATCATTCAAGAAGAAAGGATAATCATAAACATTTATGCACCTAGCCAGGGTGCCTCAAAATATGTGAGGCAAACAGTGGAAAGGCTACTTGGGGAAATAGATGCCTCTACAATGGTAGCGGGGGACTTTCCTACACTATTGTCACCATTAGACAGAACATCTCAATAAAGAATCAATAAAGAAACAAAGAATTTGAATAATACATTAGAAGATCTGTACCTAATAGACATATATAGAATGCTATACCCAAATACAGCAGGATATACTTTCTTCTCAACTGCACATGAATCATCCTCCAAGACAGACCACATGCTAGGCCACAGAACAACTCTCAATGAATTCAGAGGGGTTGAAAAAATACAAAGTAATTTCTCTGACCACAATGGAATAAAGCTGGAAATCAGTAAGGGCCACAGAACCAGATTAGACACAAAGATATGGAAGTTAAACAACAAACTCTTAGACAAAGAGTGGGTCAAGGAGGAAATTACAAAAGAAATCAGTAACTACCTTGAAATGAATGAAAATGAGAACACAGCATAACAAAACCTATGGGATGCAGCAAAAACTATACTGAGAAGGAAATTCATAGCCATAAATGCATCAAAAAAGAAGAGCTAAAGTCAAAGACTTAACCACACACCTAAAAGAATTAGAAAATGAACAAAAAACTAATTCCAAAGAAAGTAGAAAGAAGGAAATAACAAAGATTACAGCAGAACTAAATGAAGTAGAAAATAAGAAAGAACTAGAAAAAATAAACAAAACTAAAAGCTGCTTCTTTGAGAAGATTAATAAAATTGACAAACCTTTAGCTACACTAACAAAGAAAGAAAGAGAAAGATGCAAATACATAAAATAAGAAACAAGGAAGGGAATATCAACACTGACCCCACAGAAATAAAGAGTATCATACGAGGATACTTTGAAAAATTATATTCCAACAAGATTGATAACTTAGAGTAAATGGACAAATTCCTAGAAATACACAAGCAGCCTACACTGATGAAAGAAGAAGTTGATGAACTCAACAGACCAGTCACAAGTAATGAGATTGAATTTTTCATTAAAAAAAAACACCTCTCAACCAAGAAGAGCCCAGGACCAGAAGGCTTCATGGGTGAATTCTACCAAAAATTCCAGAAAGAACTAACACCAGTCCTGCTTAACTCTTCCAAAATTAGAAGGAGCAGGAACATTTTCTAACTTATTCTATGATTCCAACATCACCCTAATACCAAAGCCAAACAAAGATGTCACAAAAAGGAAACTTACAGATCAAGCTCTCTAATAAACCTAGATGCAGAAATCCTCAACAAAATACCTGCTAAAAGTATTCAACAATACATCAAAGGAATTATACACCATAACGAAGTGGGTTTCATCCCTGGTATGCAAGGATGGTTCAACATAACAAAATCAATGAACATAATCCACTATACAAACAGATCAAAAACAAAAAATCACATGATCTTCTCTATAAACACAGAAAAAGCATTTGACAAAATACAGCACCTTTTCCTGATAAAAATACTACAAAGGATAGGAATGGAAGGAAACTTTCTCAACAGTATAAAGGGTATATATGAGAAACCCACCGAGAACATCATATACAATGGTGAAACCCTAAAAGCTTTCCCTTTAAGACTGGGAACAAGACAAGGATGCCCACTATCACTGCTCCTATTTAACACTGTGTTAGAAGTACTTGCTCAAGCACTTAGGCAAGAAAAATGTATAAAAGGCATCCAAACTGGAAAGGGAGAATTCAAAATTTCACCATTGCAGACAACATGATCCTATACATAAAAAGCCCTGAGAAACCTAAAACAAAGTTTCTAGAGATTATAAATGGGTTCAGTAAAGTCACAGGTTATAAGATCCATGTGCAAAAATCAGTAGCAGTTCTGTATACCAATAATGAGCAATCTGAGGAGGAAATCAAGAAAAAATCCCATTTACAATAGCCGTTAAAGATTCAAATACCTAGGGTTAAATTTAAAGATGTAAATGACTTATATGGAGAAAATTACACAACACTGTTAAAGGAAATCAAAGAAGACTTAAATAAATGGAAGAAAACTAAATTGTTGATGGAAGGGAAGACTTAATATCATTAAGATGTCTACCCTACCCAAACTGATCTACAGATGTAATGCAATTCCAATAAAAATCAACACAGCTTTTTTAAAAAAATCAAATTGGAAAAACTAACTATGAAATTATTTTGGAAGGGCAAAAGGAGGCCCCAAATAGCCAAAGACATATTGAAAAAGAAAAACGAAATTAGATGAATCAGACTACCCGGTTTTAAAACATATTATAAAACTACAGTGGTCAAAAGAGCATGGTATTGTCACAAAGATAGACATACCGACCAATGGAACCAAAGTGAGAGTTCTGATATAGATCCACACATATACAGTCTTCTGATATTCAACAAGGCCACCAAGCCCATTCAACTAAGAGAGAACGGTCTCTTCAACAAGTGGTGCTTGGAGAACTGGATATCCACATCCAAAAAAATGAGAGAGGAACACCATCTCACACCTTATACAAAAATCAACTCAAGATGGATCAAAGATCTAAATTTAAGAGCCAAGACCATAAAAACTTTGGAAGATTATGTAGGGAAGCATTTACAGGACCTTGTAATAGGAAGTGGTTTCATGAATGTCACACCCACCCAAAGCATGAGCAGCAAAAGAAAAAATAAATAATTGAGACCTCCTCAAAATTAAAAACTTTTGTACCTCAAAGGAGTTTGTCAAGAAAGTGAAAAGACAGCCTACCCAAATGTATGAAAATATTTGGAAACCATATATCTGATAGGAGGCTATTATACAGCATATATAAAGAAATCCTATATCTTGAAAATAAAAAAAAATTAAAAATGGGCAAGTGATTTGAAAAGACACTTTTCAAAGAAGAAATACAAATGTCAAAAAAGTACATGAGAAGATGTTCAACATCACTAGCTATTAGGGAAATGCAAATCAAAATTACAATTAGATACCATCTTACACCCCTTAGACTGGAGGCCATTAAAAAAAAAACAGAGGACTACAAGTGTTGTAGAGGATGTGGAGGAAGGGGAACTCTCACCCACAGCTGGTGGAAATGTAGAATGGTTTGGCCATTGCGGAGGACAGTTTGGTTGTTCCTCAAAAAACTAACTATAGAACTTCCATATGATCCAGCAATTCCACTACTGGGTAGATACGTTGAAGAATGGAAAGCAAACACATGAACAGATATATGCACAACAATGTTTATAGCGGCATTGTTCATTATTGAAAGTTGGAATGAACCCAAATGCCCATCAACAGATAAATGGATAAACAAAATGTGTTATATACATACAATGGAATATTACTCAGCTATAAGAAGGAATACAGTACTAACAAATGGGGTAAAATGGATGAATCTTGAGGACCTTATGTTTAGTGAAGCAAGCCAGATATTGAAGGACAAATATATAACTCCTCTGATATGAATTAAGCAATTTGAGAAGACTCAAAAAGCTAGAGTTTGGAAGATAGGTTTATAAGAAATAGAAAGGGAGAAGAAGGCTGTGAGCCAAAGTCCATATGGGCAAAATCTATGATAAGGTGGAAGTGAGTAGTTGTGCAGTGAAGGAATATGACAAGGGTGTAGTGACACTATTGGGTTGGGCAGTGCAAGTTTGACTGGGGTTAGGGTGGGTTAGATGGTTCCTGGAACTGGGGGGGAAGTTCAGAGTGGGAGCAGGTGAACACTGGGGATTGGTGGGTATGTGGTTGAAAATACAATGTTGGGAAAGCTCTTTTGGCAATATGACAAGGAAGTATTACTGATTTAAGGTGTTGGATGGGTGGGCATTTGGGACAGGGCATATCTGGGGCAGTCCTCTAGAGAATGGGTGAGTGATCATTTTGTCATATTGTGTTGTATCAGTGGGTGGAGACCCACACAATGAGTGGCAAGGTGGTGGACTCCCATCTTGGGGAGGCCCAATATGTCCTCAGAAGGGTGGGTTTCTCTTGAGAGCATGGGCAGTTTCTAATAGGGGAGTAGAGATCAGTTTGTCAAGTCCTCAATGTTGTTGCAAGTAACTATGAATCTTGTCCTTCAAAAAGTGAAGCCTTGTGGTCGCTGTGGGCCCCAAGGGGAGAGTGAGGGAGGAATAAAACAGAATGAAGAGGGGGTATTTAGGGGACAGTGGAAGTGTTCTACATGCCTTGCAATATTTTATACAGGCCATGTTAAATTTCAGCAAGAATTTATAAAAGTATATGTTCTAAAATGTAAACCATAATGTAAATCATTGACCATGGTTAATAGCTATGTTTTAATTTTTGTACATCAGTTGGTACAAATAAACCATGCACACATAAAAAGTTTATTAATTGGGGAAGGGGGGAAAGGGAAGGATGTTGGGTATATGGGAGTCCTCTATATTCTGTATGTGACTTTACTGTGACCTAAAACTTCTCGGAAGACAAAATGAAAAAAAGTAAGACATTGGGTAAGAAATGGAAGGAAATGTCACTGTAAATACAGAACAAGATGTATGACAGTGATGAAAGGCAAAATGTCAAAAATTTTCAAAATATTTGTCATTATTTTTAATACCCTAATTTTAAAATTTTAATTTAGTTTTAGTTTTTCTAAATTATTATGTATTTCATTTCTTATGTTTAAACCTATCATTATTATTTCATTTTCCTATTAATTGTATTTGCGGATATTCTTGTGTGATGGCTAGGCTAATGAGTCAACTCCGCCAGGTAATTGTGCCCAGCTGTTGGGTCCAGCAAGCCTGGGGCTAATTGCATCTGCATCAATCAGCAAGATTGGATGAAGAATGGATGACGCTGTTATCCATTCAGTTGACTGCTTATAAAAGGGAACTGATTTCAACATTCGGAGAGAATTTCCCAGCTCGTCGTTTGACAGCGAACTTCTCCCAGGA
>PVKH010038886.1:0-11260 GCA_004027955.1 Chaetophractus vellerosus | reverse complement strand
CTTGCCCAGATTGTTTATTGCCTTTTAGCCCTTTCCCCCCTCCCCACCCTAAATCTTACCTCCTACAATGCAGTTCTTTTCTGCTTGATCCTAACTCTTCATCTTCCAGTCATTCTAGAGTTACATTGTAATGGTCAGAATCATCTAGTAATTCCTGGCTCCTGGACAAGAGAGTCTTTTCCTTGCCTAGGATTATCTCTCTTCTTATTTGACTGTGGTCATGACTTCCCAGCCACCTTCTCCATATGGGCTGGCATTCCATTGCCATTGGCTTCCAAAAATTTTTAATATTTCCCTTCCCCATCTTTCTTGATCAAAAAATATGGCCTACTGTCTCTATTAGTGAATACTGAGTATTCTGAGGTATTTTCTGATTTAAGCATTTCCAAACCCATAGATAAAGTTCCAGTTTGTCCCATTTCACCTCATATGGAGAAGAAACAGAAAGTCTTTTATAAGCACCCCTTTTTTCATTTCTTTTTATTAGAGAAGTTGTAGGTTTACAGAAAAGTCATGCATAAAATACAAAGTTCCCATATACCACCCTATTATTAATGCCTAGGATTTATTTGTGTGACATTTGTTACAATTCATGAAAGGACATTTTTATAATTGTCCATCCTTTACAATAGAGCTCATCACTTGTGCCATAGAGTCCTATGTTTTTTTTACTCTAGAAACAACCAAAAATGTCTCCTTCTAACCACATTCAAATATATAATTCAGTTTTAATTATGTTCACAATGTTGTGCTACAATCACCACCATCCATTCCCAAAACTTTTCTATCCTCCCATGTAGAAACTCTTTACAATTTAAGCATTAATTCCCCATTCCCTACCCCCAACCCAGCCCCTGGCAACCTATATTCTAATTTCTGACCCTTTGAATGTACTTGTGTTAATAATTTCATATTAAGAGATCATTCAATATTTGTCCTTTTGCATCTGTCTTATTGCACTCCACATGATGTCTTCATGGTTCATCTATGTTGTCATATGTTTCAGAACTTCACTACTTTTGTGTTTGAATAATATTCTATTGTGTGTATATACCACATTTTGTCGATCCATTCATCAGTTGATGGATGCTTGTGTTGTATCCATCTTTTTGGCAATAGTGAATAATGCCACTATGAACATCAGTGTGCAAATATCTGTTTGAGTCCCTGCCTTCAATTCTTTTAGGTATATACCAAGAAGTGGGATTTCTAGGTCATATGGTAATTCTATAATTTACTTTCTATGGAACCACGACTGTCCAGCTACACCATTTACCTTACCCCAACAATGAATGAGTTTTCCTATTTCTCCACATCCTCCACAACACTTGATTTTACATTTTTCAAGTAGCCATTCTAGTGGTTGTGAAATGGTATTTCATTGTGGTTTTGATTTGGATTTCCCTAATGGCTTAATGAGGTTGAGCATCTTTTCATGTGTTTTTTTTTTTTTAGCCCTTTGTATTTCTTTGTAGGAGAAATATCTATTCTAGTCTTTTGCCTATTTTTTACTTGGGCTGTTTTGTATTTTTACTGGTGAGTTGTAGGATTTTTTTTATGTGTTCTGGATATTAAACCTTTATCGGATATGTGGTTTCCAAATATATTCCCACAATGAGTAGGTTCTTTTTTTACTTTCATGACAAAGTCCTTTGGGATATGAAAGTTTTTAATTTTGATGAGGCCCCAATTATCTATTTTTTTTCCTTTGTTGCTTGTGCTTTGGGTGTAAAGTCTAAGAAACCATTGCCTAGGTCCTGAAGATGCTTCCTTATGTTTTATTTTAGGAGTTTTATGGTTCTTATATTTAGGTCTTTGGTTCATTTTGAGTTGATTTTTGTATATGGTGTGAGGTAGGGTTCCACCTTCCTTATTTTGCATATGAAAGTCCAGTTTTCCCAGCACCTTTGGTTGACAAGACTATTCTTTCCTAACTGAGTGAACTTGGCACCCATGTCAAATATCAGTTGGCCAAAAATATGAGGGTTAATTTCTGAATTCTCAGTTTGATTCCCTAGGTCTAAATGTCTCTCTTTGTGCCAGTACAGAGTAACATGTTCTGGTTACTTTGGCTTTGTAATAAGTTTTATGGTAGGGAAGTATAAGTCCTCCAACTTTGTTCTTCTTTTTCAAGAGGGATTTGATTATTCAGGGCCCTACCATATAAATTTGATGATTGGATTTTCCATTTCTGCAAAGGAAGCTTTTGGAATTTTAATTACAATTACATTGAATCTGTAAATTACTTTGCGTAGAATTGACATTAAACAATATTTAGTCTTCCAATCAATGAACATGGAATGACCTTCCACTTATTTAGGTCTTCTTTGATGTCTTTTAGCAATGTTTTATAGTTTTCTGTATACAAGTCCTTTATATCCTTGGTTATATTCATTCCTAAATATTTTATTCTTTTACATGGACCTTTTTTCTTAATTTCTTCTGACTGTGTATTACTATTGTATAGAAACACAACTGATTTTTGTATGTTGCTTTTCTACCCTGTCAATTTGCTGAATTTGTTTACCAGCTCTAGTAACTTTGTTGTCAATATTTCAGGATTTTTTGTATATAAGATCATATCAACAATGGGCCAAAGAAAAAATCACAGGAGAAATTAGGAAATATCTTGAGGTGAATGAAAGTGAAAACACAACATACCCAAATTTATGGGTTGCAGTGCTAAATGCTTACATTAAACAAGAAGAAAGATCTAAAACGAATTCTAAGCTCCAAGCTGGATGATCTGGAAAAAGAAGAACAAACTCTATCCAAAGCAAGCAGAAAGAAAGTAATTAGAAAGATTAGAGTGGGGGTAAATGCAATAGAAAATAAAATATCAATGAAGAGACTCAATATAACAAAAACTTGTTTTTTTTTAAAAATCAATAAAATTGGGAAAACTTTAGCTAGACTGAAAAAAGAAAAAAAAAGAGAGGACATTAAATAACTAAAATCAGAAATGAAGAGGAGGACATTGCCACTGACTCCACAGAAATAAAAAAGACTATAAGAGGATACGATGAACGAGGGTATGCCAGAAAATTATATAACCTAAATAAAATGGACAAATTCTTAAAAACAAACTACCTACACTGACTGAAGAAGAAATAGATCTCAACAGACCATTAACTGCTAAACAGATTGAATCAGTAATCAAAAACCTCCCAACAAAGTAAAGCCCAGGACCAGACAACTTCATAGTGAAATTTTACCAAACGTTCCAAGAAATAACTCCAATTATATTAGAGTTCTCTAGGAAAACAGAACTGACAGAAGATATATGTAAATATTATGAGATTTTTATAAGAATTGTCTCACATGATGGTGGGGATACACTAGTCCAGATTCTATAGGGCAGACTGCAAGCTGGTAACTCCAATGAAGGTTTTTGATCAGTTCCCTAGAAGAAGTTTACTGTCTGCAGTAGAGATGGAAATTCCTTCTTCTGACCGCTAAAATCATCACTTTTCCTTTTAAGGCCTTCAACTGATCTGATGAGACTTCTCTGATTGTTGAAGGCAATCCCCTAAATTGATTGTAGATGTAATCAGTCATAGATACAACCAACTTATTGATGATTTAAATCCATGAAAATACCCTCACAGTAACAATCAGGCCAGTGCTTACTTGATCAAACAACTGAACAGCAAAACCTGGCCAAGTTGGCACATGAACTTAACGATAACAGTCCAGCCCTTGTGAACTTGGCAGCCATACATATTTCCTCAATATAGTTAATATTAAGTTATTAACTATTACATAAGTTATTAACTATTACATATTAACTACATATAGTTAATATGTAGATAAAAACAGTAACAGTCATTGTTGGCCTGAAAATACTCAACTGTCCTGCATTGACACACCAACTCTACCCAGATTAGAGGGTAAGTCTATAGGTAATATTAAATCTTTTTTATTTCTTTTTTTTATTTGAGAAGTTGTGAGTTAACAGAACAACCCTGCATACCATACAGGATTCCTATACATAATCCCAGCACCAATACCTTATATTATTGTGACAAATTTGTTACAAATGATGAAAGTACATCATTCTGATACTAATACAATCTATAGTCCATAGCTTATATTTGGTGTACATTTCCTACAAACCGTCCTATTATTAACACCATGTATTAGAATTTTATATTTGTTGTAGTTCATGAGAGAATGTTCTCATATTTGTATTGTTCCCCACAGTTTATCATTCACCAAGGGTTTGCTCTGTTATACGGTCCCCTGCCTTGTACAATACATCCAAAGTGTATACTCAGTGGCTCTCAGTTTCATCACAGAATTGTGCTGTCATCAGCTCAGTCAGTTTTAGAATGTTTTCATTACTCCATAAGGAGTAATAAAATGCTAAGTGTCAATGATGGGGAGGTATAAAGGGGTATAGGACTTTTCCTTTTGGAATATTCTGTCTTAAACTTGATATTCTATAACTTAAATACTATGAAATGAAGCTAATACAACTCATATCATATAATAAGAGGATAAGATAGTAAAGAAAACAAAGATATTTCCTTCATGTATCTATATGAACTTAAAACAAAACAAGGAAAAATATTCACAATCAATTTAGTCCTTGTTTATTCTTTTTTTATTTATTTATTTTTTGGTTACATATCGCCCCCCCCTTTCTGCTTGCTCTTGCAATAGTCTTTGTTTCTATAACTAGTCACATGGTCATAGATTATATTTATAACTACCTTCTTCCACTACCATTCCATATTCCCTTTACCACCAGCAAGCACCTCAGCTGGCCATGGTTCTTTTCCTGGTAGGGTGACCCAAACTGTCATTCCTTTGTTAGTCCTGCCTGGATTGGGTTGTTGCAGTTTTCCATTGGCTTTAATCCTGGGTATGGTAGTACTAAGAGACACTCTAGGGGTCCTCCTGTATTCCAGGAAGACTCTTCTTTACTCTCATTGTGTAGTTGCAGTCCTATTTCTACTTGATAGTCAGGATCATTCACCCCATCCAGTACAGTAATCCCATTCTGTGCTTGTAGATCCAGAGGTGTGAGGAGCCCAAAGTGGCCAGGTGGCAGTATTCCAAGTCACTAGAATCATTGTTGTATCTCCTGGTAGCAGCACTCTTCCTTTTGGAACGAAGACCTGTAGACCCAGTAGAGCTTATGGTTGCAGGTACAGGAAGCAAACATTTTTCTAGTGGATCAATCACTATGAATAATAGTAGTAATGCCACTCCCATTTTTACTCCTTGGTTCCTGGAATCATGAATCCTGGCTATGGAAAAACAGTACCATAGGGTGGACATTGATTTAGAACAACACAGCCTCCTGGCATTGCCACCTACTTGGCACCAACATTGCATCTTCAAAATGCCATTCCACCATTCTATCAATCCAGCTGCTTTAATTTAATGGGGACCATGGTAAGACCAGTGAATTCCATGAAATATGTCCATTGATGCACGTCATTTGCTGTGAAGTGGGCTCCTTGGTCAGAAGCAATGCTGTGTGGAATGCTGTGACAGTGGTTAAGGCAGTCAGTAAGTCCACAGATGATAGTTTTGGCAGAAGCATTGCATGCAGGGAAGACAAACCCATATATGGAGTGTGTGTCTATTCCAGTTAAAACAAAATGCTGCCCTTACCATGATGGAAGTGGTCCAATATAATCAATCTGCCACCAAATAACAGCCTGATCACCTTACAGAATGGTACCATCTGCTGCTGGAAGATTGGTCACACAGCGTGACTGTAGCCAGGTTGGCCTTGATAAGGGGAAATCCATGTTGCTGAGCCTATGTATAACCTCCATCCCTACCACCATAGCCACTTTGCTGTCATCAGTGACTGGGGAAAGAGGCAGACTGGTATCCATAGAACAGATCATCTTATCCACTTGATTATTAAAATATTCCTCTGCTCAAGTCACCCTTTGGTGAGCATTCACTTGAGACACAAATACTTTCATGTTTTTTTGTCCACTAAGAAAGGTCCCTCACTTGCCTCTTCCCCAGACCTCTTTATCACCAATTTTCCAGTCATATTCCTTCCAAGAACCTGACTATCCAGCCAAACCTTTGGCTACAGCCCATGAATCAGTATAAAAAACACAACTCTGGCTATTTCTCCTTCCAAGCAAAATGTACAACCAGGTGTACTGCTCAAAGTTCCACCCACTGGGAGGATTTCCCATCACTACTGTCTTTCTTGGATGTCCCAGAAAGGGGCTATAGTTCTACAGCCATCCATTTTCTGTGCTACTTGCATATCATGTAGAACCATCTCTAAATTAGGCTCAAACTTTCTCTTCCTCAGTCAATTGGTTGTAAAGAATTCCCCAAGAGACCATAGCTGTGGGTTGGGAAAGAGAAGTTAATGTGGTAGGTCATTGGCATTTGGGCCACTTCCTCATGTGCCTTTAGGACCTGCTTGTGTCCTATATCATATATACCACTTCCATTCTATGATGGAGTGCTGCTGTATATGCCCAAATTTATGGCTTGGTGGGTCAGAAAACACCCAGCTCATTATAGGCAACTCAGATCTCATGTTAACTTGGTGGTCCATGGTTAACCATTCAGTCTCTACTAAGGCTCAGTCTCAGGCCAAAAGTGCTTTCTCAAAAGAGGAGATTCTGCAGAGAATGGGTAAGTCTTTGCGCCAATGTCCTAAAGGTCTGCCTTGTGATTCTCCTCTAGGGGCCTGCCAGAGGCTCCAGACAGCATCTTTATTTGCCACTAACACTTCCAGCAATATTGTATCTGCTGGATAAGATGGCCCAGGTGGTAGAACAGCTTGCACTGCAGCCTGGACCTGTCACAGAGCCTGCTCTTTTTCCAGTCCCAAATCAAAACTAGCAGCTTTTCTGATCACTTGGTAAATGGGTCAAATTAGCATACTCAAATGAGGAATATGTTGTCTCCAAAATCCAAAGAGAACAACTAGGCATTGTGTCTCTGTTTTAGTCATAGGAGGGCCCAGATGCAACAGCTTATTCTTCACCTTAGAAGGGATATCTTGATGTACCCCACAGCACTGGACCCTTAGAAATTTCAGAGGTGGAAGGCCTCTGTATTTTTGTTGGAATTTTCTCCCTTCATCTGACACACAAATGCCTTACCAATAAGTTTAGAGTAGTTGCTATTTCTTGTTCACTAGGTCCAATCAACATGATATCATCAATGTAATGGACCAGTGTAATTTCTTTTGGGAGCGAGAGATGATGAAGTCCCTGAGGACTAGATTATGACATAGGGCTGGAGAGTTGATATACCCCTGAGGCAGGACAGTAAAGGAATATTGCTGGGCTTGCCAACTGAAATCAAACTGTTGCTGGTGGTCTTCACTAACAGCAATTGAGAAAAAAGCATTTGCTAGATAAATAGCTGCATACCAGGTGCCAGGGAATGTGTTAATTTGCTCAAGCAATGACATCACATTTGAGATAGCAGCTGCAGTTGGAGTCACTACCTGGTTAAGTTGAAGATAATCCACTGTCATCCACCAAGATCCATCTGTTTCCTGCATAGGCCAAATAGGAGAGTTGAATGGAGATGTAGTAGGAATCATCACCCCTGCTTTCTTCAAGTTCTTGATGGTAGCAGTAATCTCTGCCATCTGTCCAGGAATCAGTATTGCTTTTGGTTTACTATTTTGTTATGTAGGGATAGTTCTTGTGGCTTCCACTTGGCCTTTCCTACCATAATAGTCCTCACTCCATGCATCAGGGAACCAATGTGAGGATTCTGCCAGTTGCAGAGTATGTCTACTCCAATTATGCATTCCAGAAGTGGGGAAATAACCACAGAATGGGGCTAAGTAACCACTGGACCCACTGTGAGACAGATCTGAGCTAAAGGCCCGTTAATCACCTGACCTCCATAAGCCCCTCTTCTGAGTGGTGGACCTCAGTGATGTTTTGGGTCTCCTGGAGTTAATGTCACTTCTAAGTCAGGGTCTAATAATCCCCAAACTATCTGATCATTTCCTTTTCCCCAATGTACAGTTATCCTGGTAAAATGTCATAAGTCTATTTGGGCAAGGTTGGGAGGAAGATTAATTGTATACATCTTTGGCAGTGTAACAGGGTCCTTTGCAAAGGGAACCTGGCCTTTCCTTCATTCAAGTGACACTGGGTCTGGAAACTCTCTGAAGTCTGGAAATTGATTAAGGGGTCTTGTCTTTCTGTTTTTGTAAATCAAATTAGACTTATGTTCACTTGACCTAGAACTCTTCTGCTTATACAGATCAAGTAGAATTTAGTAGATTGTCCATCTATTTTACCTCTAGGTACCGCATAATCTACTAGCAATGCCATAGGTCTCTGTGAGTCAGACTATGTTGATTGCTGCTTTGAATCTGCTGCCCATTGTTGTGAGTCAGACTATGTTGATTGCTGCTTTGAATCTGCTGCCCATTGTGGTTACCATGCTTATCTTGTGTTTGGCAATTAAGTGCTGCCATGTGGCTTCTACCAACCCAGGACTGAATCATCCCCATTGCATTTAAGGATCCAATTTGAATGAGAACTGTTCTTACAGTAATATCTGACCTACAGAGGAGCAACCACAGAGCTCTTCAAGAATGATGGAGCTTGTCTCACAAATATATTCCTCACAATCCTGCTTAAAAGGTGTGTCCTATGGATATTATTGGGATAGGTGAGTTCTTACATGATAAATCCACTGTAATATTTGAATCCAAGTTTTTGGATCCTGTCACCTACATTAAACCAGGGCAGTTCAGGCATTTGACCTCAGGTAACGTAGGCCACCTTATCATTGATTTTTCAGCCAACCACCTTAACAAACTGCTAGAGCCCTTTCTAACTCCTTTGTGGGTTCTTCTCAATAAATTCAGGCTGATCCAACTCTATATTCCTTCCACCATTATCACACACCCTTAATATCCATTCTCACACATTTCCCTGATTTCTGTGTATATAAATTGGAAAAATCATGCCATTATCCTGAAGTATATACTTTGTACTTCATCTTTTGCCGTCTTTTGGGACCTCAGTCTAGATATAGATCTGGAAGATAAGAGAGTTAGTGGGAGTGGCTCAGGAGAAAAATTAGAAGAGTCTTGCAAGCCAATTACTTCAGGGTGTTCCATTGCAGTTTCACCTTATGAAACAGGATTAATCTCTTCAGACATAAGAGTGAAGGCTCTTTCCTTAGGTGAGATGTTTATGGGTTTACCAGGCACAGCAGAGTTAATCTTTTCATGTAGAGGTTGGATGGCAGATTGCTCGGGGCGAACCATTAAGGGTTTGTCTGGAAAAATCTCAGCAGAATCTAAATTTGAAAACTTGAGTTCATTCCTTTTCATTTCCAACTGTATCTAGCATATTTAGGAACAAACAGCCAACCTTATAATGCCTTTTAACTCCACAAAACTCTGTTAAAGTGTCAAAAACACTCTCATCCAGAGACTTGCCTCTTACTAGCGTTTGAGTGTCCAGTGGTGGTATTTTGTGTATCTCTATTGCCACCTCATATCATGGACTATCAGTGCCATCTTGATTAATGGAAATTGTCATTAGTGACTTTTAATCTAATCAGATTAGAGAAGCAATTCATAAATCCTTGCTTAAGATTCTGTTTCTCAAGAACCACAACCAATATCAAATCTTTATTTGTCAGGGTTCTCTAGGAAGCAGAACCATCAGGAGATGTATGTAAATATTATGTGATTCTTATAAGAATCATTTCACATAACGGTAGGGATGCACATGTCCAAATTCCATAAGGCAGGCTTTCAAGCTGGGAACTCCAATGAAGGTTTCTGATAAATTCCCCAGGAGAAGGTAGCTGGCTGTAGTAGAGATAGAAGTTCTTTCTTCTGAATACTGAAATCATTACTTCTCCTGTTAAGGACTTAAACTGACTGAACAAGACTTCTCTCGTTGTTGAAAGCTATCTCCTCAATTGATTGTAGATGTAATCAGCCATAGATGCAATCAACTTACTTGTGATTTAAGTTCATGAAATGTCCTCACAGCAACAATCAGGCCAGTGCCTGCTTGATCAAACAACTGAACAGCAAAACCTGGCCAAGTTGATACATGAACTTAACCATCACACCAATCCTGCTGAAACTTCCAAAAATTTGAAGATGAGGGAACACCCCTCTAATTCATTCTACAAAGATAAATCACCCTTATGCCAAAGTCAGATGATGATACTACAGGAAAAGAAAATTACAGACAAATATCGTTTATGAATATAGATGCAAAAAATCCTCAAGAAAATACTAGCAAAGCAAATCTAATAGCACATCCAAAGAATTCTACACCAGAATTCTCAGGTATGCAAGGGTGGTTCAACAGAAGAAAATCAATTAATGTAATACACCACATTAACAGAACAAAGGAAAAAAAACTACATGTTCAATTTTTTTTAAAGATTTATCTTTATTTATTTATCTCCCCCTTGCTGCTTGTGCCTGCTGTGTCCATTTGCTGTGCATTGTTCTGTGTCTGCTTGTCTCCCTTTGTTGCCTCATCTTGCTGAGTCAGCTCACCGCACAGCATGGGCCAGCTTGCCTTCACCAAGAGGCCCCCAGAATCGAACCGAGGCCTCCCTCCATTGGGTAAATGGAAGCCCAACCAATTGAGCCACAGCCGCTTCCCATGATCATCTCAGTTGATGCATAGAAGGCATTTGACAAAATTCAGCTTCCCGTCTTGATTAAAAAACACTTAATTTTTTAAATTTTTATTTATTTATTTTTACATTGTTTGCATAGCCCAATCATTTAATAAAATCTTGTCTTCCTTTTTCTATTTTCCATTTATATTTTTAATTTTCTAAAATTATTTTGTATTAACAAGTTCACCTATATTTTAACTCTTACATTTAAAAACTATTATTGTTTCATTTTCCTAGTCATTACAATCGGATACTGTGATGGCTTCACAGCTGAAGAGGTTATGGATCACAGAAGGGTCACAATGTGGATGGGAGAGGAGCATTGGAGGGGGGTGTCAAGGTTGGGGGTGCATGGGAGGAAGTCCACCTGAACATACATAAAAATCATACATAATTGTTCAAAGGCTCACGGGCCATGATCATGGAGTGAAGCATTAATCACTAAATAGGAGAACACTGAACTCCCATCTTGGAGATTTCTATCATATTCTCCAGATAAGTAGCAACATCCCCCTGAGTACAGGGGCAGTGAATGGCAAAGGAGGATAATCCATTGATGGGCCCCTGTTATTGATGATTAGCCTTATGAATCATTGCTGTTGAAATTGAAATAGCCTAGTGTTAAGGG